>CM061919.1:269179391-269203236 GCA_031002005.1 Vandiemenella viatica
ATTAAAACTATTAATATCATAGGCGCATCACGTCATAATAAATAATAATAATTCCGTGTGGTCGTAATGATCTGGTGACAGGGTTTCTACTGGCTGCGCATTCCGCCCCTGTCTTAGCCACCTTAACCTAACCCGGTAGTCGTACCAGGTACAAGGGACCTACGGTTTAACACGGAAATGTTCTGGCGTACTTTAAAAGTGTTTCCTAAACAGCCAGCAGTTTCAATGGTTCTAAGATCTTTCCAGACATAGTTCAATATCAGCTGTAGGGGCGACCACGGAGGCAATATATATGTAAAAGTTGAGCTTATTGGATAATCCAATTATTTATGAATTAATAATAATTTTTCAATTACTTAACATAATTTTAATATTAGTAATACTAAATTAAATTTATATATTTTTAAAATTTTATTGTTTGTTACACATCTAATAATTACAAAATTTTCTGAGTAATAAATAAATTGATCAATAGTTTATTAATATTCATAGTAAAAGCTTACAAAAAATTTGGAATATGACTTAATAGATAGTTTTATCGAAATACAAAATCGATTTATTCATTGTAGTCAATACTTTCAATTTCGTCATCACTACTACTGCAGTCCGTGAATTTTCAATGTCATCTTCTTTATCAGTTTCTGTAAAAATATACACAAAATAATGAGATTATTAATAACTAAACATTTATGTATAATAGTTTGAAATAACAATTACATACCTGATAATACCTGATAAATTTTCAGTGAATCACTGACAAAGTTTCGTAGCTGATCTCCATCGAACCATTTGAAATAAACTCGTTGTCTTTCCGTACCCAGCTATTATTTTCTGAATGATATATGCTTGGATTTTTTAAGTGGGCAAATAGTGGCTATATAATTTGCTCGCAGAAATTGTTGTAATAGTTCACTTTTTTCAGGGTGGAAGATTGCACCATAGAATTTTTTGATGTCAAATGGCTGTGTATGTGTCGATGAATATGTGGAGACGAACAGCGTCAACATCAATTATCCCAACAACATTATACATATTGCATATAAATTTTTGTATAATTTTAAAGACATTTTGTTGTTTGTCATTATTTTCAAATAATGGAATATCTCCAAACTTTAGAAAAGCTTCCCGATTCGTTTTCAATATTTAGTAAGGTTTTAATTTTCCTTTTGTAAAAACGCAGGATTATAATTACATCCTGTGATTGCATGAAATCCAGGCAGGCTTCTACAGATAGATGCTCCCAATTGAGCGCGGATCTTTGTTAGGTATACATACCTATATCTTACATTATTTCCAGTGCCTGCAAGTATCCAAACATGGGAATCATTTTGTAGGTGATGCATATGGCCAAGTGTTACAGCGACAATATCAGTATCGATACTTCTGGTCACTATATTTGGTTGGTAGTCGATGTTACATGCATGATAGATCACTTTTGTATCTGCTTCTTCATCTTCTGGGCATGGTAATTCATTAACAACATTCGATACAATGCTACTGACTTCATTAAAAATGTAAGAATGACACTGCCTGTAATTTATGTGGATGATTTTATTTCCAATGATCGGCACCATTTCATCAGTGGCCCAATGTAAGATCAAGAAATAAACAAGAGCCGGTTTAATGTGTGAATTTTTTAATTCTTTTATAAAATCAGTCTGTCGAACTTGATAATGTCCGGTTATAGTGTATTGCAATTGTGTTGATTCCAACCGTTGGGATCGTTCATAATGTTTGATCGATGGTGTAAAATATTGATCGAATCTCACGTTAATTCCATTTGTAAAAAAAATTGAAAATATATCCAAATGTTTTTGGAACATCTTTTATCGTGTGGAACAGAAAAAAACATCAGTTGTTAGTACATCGATATGAGGTGGTGGCTGATGCTGGATCTTTTTTCAAGACACTTCATTAACGCAGATGTATCGGTCTTTCAAATAGTGCCATCTAAATGACACATTTAAAAAGGTACTGGAGTAATTGGGTTAAGATAAAAATTGTGAAAAATCAACATTATAATCTATCGAAATTCCAAGCATACGTCCAAATAAATTTTTAACCTCTTAACTTTAATTTTCTTTTTCTTCTGATAATATTTTGAAAAATATATCAGTACATGATCTTTTTATAATTCTTTAAAACCTGTTAATATCTTTTGATATTCAGAAATGAACGTTTTATGTTTACAGTACCCATTTTTTCAATATTAATAATATTCTTCAGCTGATCTGACGCAGCATTACCTGAAGAAATATTAATTAATTGATCTTTCGGCACTCGCAAAATGAAGGGGTCAATGAACTGATTACAGGTGGTGATATAATTTTTTTCAGTTGCTTGATGCTATTTAGAATGTTACATGCATTCAAGTCTGCTGAAATATCTTCGTCGGTTTGTAATCCTAATTCATGAAAAACATGACTTACTATTGTTGATCTCACATCATGGTATCGCGCCCATCGTTGACGTGCCGAAATTGAGTTGCCATCTGCATTCATAGTTTATTCCAACACCAAGTCAACAAGTTATTTTGAAAACGGTTTGTGGTCCTTTTAATTCCAAAGTAACCCAGTTTGAATTCTTCATATAAGTCAGGATGAGTTTCTGAAACTTTCAGCAAATTATCGTAATATTTAACAGTCCATTAGCATAGTTTTGTTGATTACATATTAAAAATATATTTGTAATTTTAGACTCATTTAAAAAGTTCGAAATCTCCCGTCCGAATGCTCCGTGATAGGCTTAAGTAATGATGTATAAGATTAATGTAAATTAAATAATCGCCATTTAGAGTTTGTTGTTTGTATATACCGTAGTCATTCATTAATTCCTTCAGTTCTTCATTTTCTATTTGAAATGATGACGTTTTAATTTTTATAGTCTTTTTACTTCATGTTTCATGTCATCTGTCAATTTTATTTTTAACTAGCTGCCCCGACAGACTTATTTCTGTCAAAAGTTATTGTCCTATCGTAGTCCAAAAGAAATAATAAATAAATAAAACGCATTTCAGAATGATCACTTTATTTATTGATTTAATGTAATAAACAACGATTACTTACAAAAATAAGTTTTCTATTTCGTACACTGCAAGGCGTTAGTAATAATGTGATGATATTTTTATTGTAATGCTTTATGGTACACGATATTTTTTGTTTGGTTACCTGGCGCGTAAACAAATAAAGCTGACGGTTTTCCAACGCGGGAGCAGGCAACATACAACTGTCCATGAGAGAAGCATGGGTTTTCAAGATTATCGCCGCAAACACTCAACGACTGGCCCTGGGATTTATTTATGGTCATAGCGAAAGCAAGCCGCACTGGAAATTGCAATCGTTTATATTCAAATGGTACGTCAGTTGGTACCACTGGGATGCGAGGTATCAACACAACTTCTCCCTTGTATTTTCCTTTTGGAATGGTTGCTTCGACCACATTGTTCAGTATTTTTTTCACTGCTAGTCGTGTGCCATAACAAAGACGCGGTTGCTTGATATTTCGCAACATTATGACCCACGATCCTACTTTAAATTGAAGATTATGAGGCAGCAATCCCGGCAAATCCTGTGAGTTCAAAAATTCTGGTGGATAGTTAACGACATCATCTTGGTTAGTTGCACAATAAACTGATTTGTATGTCCTTAATTCACCAGCAATTTCATTTTGAATTTTGAAATTTATTTCATTTACATCCGTATATTTGTCTCTGTAATATAGCTCGTTTGTTCAACCAAAAAATTGACAGGAAATGTAATGCAGCCAGTCAAAACGTCTAAAGAGATTTTGTCATTACCAATGCCAATGAGTTGTTTTGAAAACATTTCTTCAGATCGATCATTTTGCAATTCCAAAGATAATCATAAAGCGCCTTTGTTTTGTTTTGACTGACAGGCAGTAATATTATTTTCGTTGATGACACGTAAACCCTTTTTTTTCCTTCCTTTTGGGCAGGCATAGACTAATATCCATACAGTGAAATCAACTTGCAGGGCATACCAGAAATAATTCTAACGCGCCTTAGTTTTGTTTTGATTGACTGATTTGCATGGGAAAAGAAAAGGGTTGATTTTACTATTTTCCTCGAAATTTGTACGTTTTTTCTCTCCATAAGAACCTTCCTTGTTGATTAACGAAAATATGAAGAAGAAAAAATTAGCCGAATTGGCCCAGCCGTACTCGAGGTTTGCGCTTAGCAACACATTTGGCGATTCATTTTTATTTATATAGAAGATTTTAAAAGTAAGAAAGTATTATTATTCGCAGCCAATTCAATCATCGTGAATTCTGCCTGAACATATTTTAAAACGAATGGGACCCATCACCACAAGGCTTACCAAAACTTTGCATTCTTAAAATAATAGGTTAAGTGTGGCTCGATCGTCAGACGATAATGCATATCGCTTCTCAACTGAAATACCAGTAATCGATTTTGCCTTTTAGGTATTCTTAGTATTGCATCCTTCTAAACTAATGCATTCTATTTTCATAGTCGAAACTTTCGTTATAGGTGGCATGGGTTTAAATGTAGACACACTGAACAAATAATCACACAATTGGTTTTCGAGAGAAGCGAAAATTTAAAAGCAACCAAGAAAATGCCACGCACGGAAGAAGTAATGATAACACGTACGTCATTGATATTATTTTCGCTGATCACACGCAGTCATAGATTAATATCCATAGAGCCTAATCAACTTGAAGGCAAAGATAATCCTAACGCGCCTTTTTTTTGTTTTGACTGAGGAAAACGGAAAGTATTGCTTTTACTATTTTCCTTCCAATTTCTACGTTTTTTCTCTCCATAGGAACCTTCCTTAAGCCTTAACGAAAATATAAAAAAAAGAATTAGCCGAATTGGTGGAGACGTTCTCGAGTTTTGCACTTAGCAACAAATTTGGTGATTCATTTTTATTATATATATTTGTAAAAATGATTTAAAATGTAGTATTTCTAATCCTAATGCTGTCAAAGGATGTAGTCTCTTGCAACGGTTGAAGTGTTTTCCATCAAGAAATTCACTCGATGAGCCATTTGCCGGCAAATTACTTACAATAATTACATTGGTTAAACCACAGTCTTATTATTTTACCTACTGCTTTCATAATGTGAAACGGCCCTAAATGTATAAATAAATTATCAGACATAGGTTTCTCCGTAGTTTGGATTTGAAAGGCTAGTTTTTCTATCGTGAGATCGTATGTAACTTGTATGTAAGGTTGATGTAAATCTTCAGATATTTTTTGACTTTGATTAATGGTTTCCAGAATAATGGATGTACTAATAGTTGATACATTTATTGGAGTCAAATAAGAAGTAAATTGATGCGGATAATTACTATCATCAATTTGACTATTGAAACTAACCCACATAGGAACATCAGGTATTTTCAAAGCATGACTAATTGTTCAGATATTATCTATTTCAGTATGTAATTGCAAATTGGTAGGAAGTATATTTTCCATTTCATCAAACGTTGATTTTAAATCATTTGTCATCTTAGGTTTTTTAGAATAAGGAATTTCTTCTATTGATAAGGCTTCAAAAGACCTCTTTTTTCTTTTCTTTTTTTATCGGACGATTTTTTATTTATTTTTTCTTGGAACTGGTGTTACGAATATTTTGGAATCTTCTGTAGTACTTGAGTCAATGTTTTAGTAAATAATCCCTACCGTGTCGTGTAATGTATCCTTACCGCTTCTTGTTTCTATGAAAGGGTCAAAATTTTCATAAGCAACACCAGTACAAAGTTAAGCTGACTTTTTTAAATCTTTTCTGGGCATAAACTAGATTTTACCACAGAAGTATATGTTGTTTTTGTTTCAAGTCATTCAACTCTTTGATATCTTAGACAGTGCCCATATCTGATAATAATAACAACAATCTTTCTGCTACTTGTTAAGCATTTTATTAAAGTCAAAAAAATATGATGTGCTTTGACGTCCTGATTTGACCGTTACGTACTCTATAAACAACACCTTGACGGTAAGAACGAACTTCACGAACACACTTTAAACAATTTTTCCGTCTTACGTTCTAACCTCCAAGAAGAGTAGAGTAAAAGTCTAATAATTCTTGTAATAATGATACTTCTCCTTATATCAAATGTTGTGATGAAATATTCTTATTAGGTAGTTTTTTCCTTCACTATTTATAGTATCAAGTTTCTTAAAATTAATGCAGCTTTTTGCAAAATATTTTCTGATTGTAAACGTTCAAATACAGTATCATCTATATCTTCCAGATATTTAGGAACTAATATATTTTTTCTTATGGACAGTAAAAAGTTGAATGTCTTTATAAAATACTTTCATTATTTTATCTTCCAAATGTTGTGTTGTATAAGCGCCGTTTATTTTTACTGAATTCATGTAAATAAACTAACAAATATCATCATCCTTTTCTGATTAAATCTTCCTTTATGGTGCAACTTATTTAATTAAAAACTATTTGATGATATTCTCGATGGTTACGTCAAGTACTTCATTGGTTCTTTTGCTAAATGAAGATATTTTATTATGAAAATCTACTCTTTATTCAGTATTATAATATTATTTTGAGCCAGAAATACTTTCTAATCTGTTTAATAACTTGTTATACTCTTCTTGATATTTTGTGATGGGTGTTATACAAGAATTAAATTGCTCTTTCTCAGTTTCATCAAGTGAAAACATTTTTGAACGTGTTTTTCTTTTTCTCTGTTAGAGAATAAACAAACTACATCATGCTCTGCAATACTTCTATAATTTTCAGTAGGAATATTTATTTCCGAAATTGAAGCATTATTGTCACTTTCTTCATCAAATTGTAAAATATCAAAATTTTCTTGATAAGTTGAAATTTGTGGTTCTATTGACCGAAGTATTACAGTTGGTTCAGGTATTGGTAAAGATTCTCTATGTACAGACTGTGAATGAAATTGCTCTTTGCTCAACTCAGGTAGCAACATTGGGGCTGTTATTCATGGTCTAAGGAAAAACATATTAAGGTATACTTTTATTTAATTAATTGTTAGTTAAAACAGAAAAGAATACACAGTTAACTGTTTTTTGGTTGTTACAAAAATGTTATGATGTAATATCTATAGTTACCAAAGAAGAATGAGAGGCTATAATCTGTGGAGTAGGTCAGAGAGAAGATATATGGGTTTTGGCAGGGCCGGCGTTAGGGGGGGGTAAGCGGGGCAAAAGTACCCGGGCCCGTGCATCCCATGGGGGCCCTCCGGCCAGTATGCCTAAGCAAATAAAAATCAAACGCAAATTCTACAATCTGCACCTATCATTGTGAACAAAAGGCGAGAGCGCTGGAGGCCCATACCTAATCTGCGGGATTGTGTTTTTTTTTTTTTTTAACATATTTGTATTTAACTAGTGATTAAATTAGCGCAAAATACTAATACACTGTGGTTGTATGACAAAAGCGCCCAGTGACATACCAAAGTGACAAACCAAAGTGACAAACCCACACGGGGTGGGTGGGGGGTTTTACGGTATACCTGCCCTCTACTACCTGCACTTATTTCGATGTTATACTGTTCACAAGATACCACACCCGGCGAAAGGGGTATTTCCTCAAATCCAGTTGATACACGAAATCGATAATGCTTGGTGGGATATGATGCACATTTTTATTTGATTGACAAATCAGTCGATATGGAACTTGGTTACTGGATATTAAAGTGAAGTAATTTGCAAAAAAATTTCTTCTTGTCATCCAAGAGTCACAGATTTGTTGTAAACATTAGCAACAGGCATTGCAAATGTTGTCGATGTATTAGGTGTGCTCGCAAACAGTTTTAACAAACAGAAAATCATGCAATATTTTAGCGAATATGAATAACTTTGTCACCTCCAGTGAATGTTTCCCTTTCTGCACAATTGACAACGACTTTGTGAATTATAATATTTATTCCTAGTTTTAATGTATGTTTGAATTGAGGCTAAAGAGGGACGGACCTACCACTACAAATGATAGCAGGGAGTATGTGCATTGCGCTGGGATTGTCAGTACACCGTCCGTGGGATATTTTTTTCCGCTGATATCTCTTAGAGCACGTTTTTGTGACTTAAATAGTTTCTGTGCTTATAAAGATTTCCCCCAGAATAAGATCTGGGCGTTCCCTTATGGGACGCTACATTCTTCTTGAAAGGCATTTTTTTTTTTTTTTTTTTTTTTTTTTTTTTTTTTTTTTTTTTTTTTTTTTTTTGTAAATTCTTGAGTAAGAATCTTTCATTCGTAGATTGCTTGGGTAATCGTTTCATCCACTGTAAAGGGGTGACTTTTTCAGCTACCTAGTTACTGCCTTCTGAAGGCTATCGTACATTAGTACTGATGGGTCAGTGTTTTATAATACAAGAAACCAAAAATAGTAAAGTTAAAAGAGGTTCTGCAGATTTACAGAATGGGAAGCTTAGCATTTTTTCAGCCTATCAAATAAGTTTTCTGTGTACACATATTTCTAACAATATATTCATTGTCAGTTATGATTTCTCAGGATTATACGCAAATGAGCGGAGATTAATTCCTATTAGTGCAATTATTATTATTTGCGACAGTTGCATCGTTTGAAAAACGGGTCAGTTTACAAATTTTTGTTTGCTGATATTTCTGGTGAGATTTTGGCTGATTCTAATTGTAAACAGAGCGTTCCATTTGTGTGACTAATTAGAAATTGCCCGACAGTTTATTCTAAGAACGCACCTAGCCTTACCCATCGCCTGGGCTTGAAGGTGCGTTTTATCTGGCGACACCTCCTTCCAGGAGGCAGGGGAATGCAGGACTCATGTTCGCTTATGTCACCTGTGTGCATTTAGTAGGACACCAGACACTGTAGCCCAAAAATGTTAATGTTACATACGTGCAAGTATTGGAATATTTATAGACGTATTCTAATTTCCATCAACTGATACAAAATTTAATGAACGTATAAGAAAAACATATTATTAAAAGTCAGGTCAATGTTTTAAAAGTCAAATAATTTTATTTCTTGCCTTATAGAACATATATTACACACTCTATGTACTAGTATGCATGCACGAATTTTAAACTACACGTCCCTCGTCAAGTTCTATATAGCTTCGCATACTGACAGCTGCGGTGCTCGTTCTGACGAGTTTAAAACTTTATTAACTAGTAACATATTACCATAAAATCATAATGTAAAGAAAAATCATTATTAAAAGACTTAAGTGAGTGAAAACAATTTTTGTGTTCAAGTAACTTTTAATTTACCCTTCAGACAAAAGTGTTAATTACATATAAGGTTCAATTCATTGATATCTCCAATTTATATTATAAAAATTCTTTTCGGGTTTTCTTCCGGATAATTCTCACATACAATTTTTATATTTAATACCTTCTTCTTTTCATCATTTGAAAGTGATTTTCTACTTCTAAAGCATTAGGACGACATTGTAGACAAAAACGTTCGCGCTTTGGCCATTTTAAAACGGTTTACACTTCCACTTTTGTTTACTTGAGAAGGCGGCAGACAGGCTGAGCTACAGGGCGTCAGACTGACGCACAGGTGACAGCCGCACAAGGGTCTACTGTATAATCCCCTTCCTTCTTGGAAGGACGGTGTCACCAGAAAAACGCACCTTCCAGCCCTGACGACACCAAGAGCGCATAGTTTGCAAAAGTTTGTAGAACTTGCAAACGTTTGTGTGTTTGCAGTCGGATGATTTGACTGGTTGGCTCCACTAGCTAAATATTCGAAAATAACAGTTCGTGTGCGAACATTTGTCGTCGTTCAAACTGCTGCCTGCAGTGTCTAAATGGCTACGAGAGGAAAACTTATTGCCAGTGCTGTTATAAGTGAAGAAGAGGACATTATTAAAATAAAGAAGAAACTTGGATTGATATCGCATTTTTAAAACAAAAATAAAAATTCGCAAGACGGTTGTATAACTCAAGAATAGATGATATGAGTGGTTTATTTAAAAAAAATTGTTGTATGGCACAAGAAGATTTTGAATTCGTAACTCTGCTGATTAGTCCAAGAATATGTAAACGAGATACAAATTACAGAAACACCATTTCCGTGGAAGCTAGATAGGCAATAACACTTCGCCTTTTGAATTAAGATGATTCCCACAACAATAGAAAACCTAAGCATATTATTTTATAAAATTACATACCTTTTCCTTCCATCATCGAGATGTGCTGTTTAACTTATTCTCTTCTGAATGAGGTGAGCAAAGAATTTACTTTCCACTTAACAACATCAATAGTGGTTACCATATCTGTTGCGATTTCGCTCCAGGCACCATGGTTTTTAATTTTGTTGTAGTAATATTTGTGACTACTCTGCCTTATCTGCGGCTTTAATTTTTATGATTCAATTAAGAGTAAACACTTTTCACTATCCCAGTCCATAGTTATATTTAAAACGCACTTAAAACTGATACTATTCGGAACACGCACCCCTGATGCTTGAACCTATCTCCACTGAACACGCACTGTCCGTGCACGAACAACGAATTCCTTTGATGTACCGACATCGGCTGGAACACCTGCAAACGCCCGCAAATCTTTGTTCCTGCGCTCTATTCTCGTCTCCACCTGACAAACTCTGAGTACGCAAATATTTCAAACGTTTGAAAACATTTTGCGCGCTTGGTGGATCCCCACATTAAGGCTTTGGGCGCTCTTAGCATTTACTGTCAGACGTTTTTTATTTAGTGACGCAAATGGAACGCTCTGTTTTCAGTTAGAATCAGGGTACATTTCACTAAAAATATCAGCAATAAAAAAATTTGCAAAAAGACCCGTTTTTCTATGGACGCAACTTTACCCAAAAATAATACACTGCTCGGCTGCTGAGAAATAATGACTGACAAGCAATATATTGTTAATTTATGTTAGAAATATTAGTACACAGAAAAACTTATTTGAGAGGCTGAAAAAATGCTAAGTTTTCACATACTGCAAATCTGCAGAACCTTTTTTAACTTTACTATTTTTAGTTTCTTGTATTATAAAACACTGACCCATCAGTACTAATGTACGATAGCCTTCAGAAGGCAGTAACCAGGTAGCTGAAAAAGTCACCCCTTTACAGTGGATGAAACGATTACCCAAGCAATCTACGAATGAAAGATTCTTACTCACTAAGCCAGCAGTGTCAGCGAAGTCAGAAGGACGCGGAGATGACGTTGAGCCTTCCTTAATCGATACTATGCAGAAGTAGGATTATCAGAGACAAGGTGAGTCACTAGTCAGTTTCACTTGTAACTGATTACGGTCGTTGTAGAGTAGCTAGTTAAGAGCTAAGAACTAGCCCCTCGCACAAAAGTTGGTGCCATTTTTTCTTAAATTTGCAATAAAATTATCATTTTGCAGATGCTGATATGCAAGAAATCTGTTGTTTACAAGCTTCTGTAGCATCGGCAGTACAGAAATGGGACCACGTCGATCAAGAGGACAGTGAAGTTGGCATTTGCATTAAGTTGCCAAAAAGTGAAAGTGACAGTATTAGTGCAAGCGACAGTGATAGGGACGATATCCTTTTAGAAAGTGAACATGTTTTAAAGGCCAGTTCCACAGGGAATGAGAAGATTTTAGATTTTGATATCGGTCTGTGGAGTGAAAAAAAGTGCTTCAATAGTTGAGAGGTAGAAGAAGCTGTTAGGCGTGGACCTGAGTAAACGCCGAAAAGACTGCCGCGGGACAGAAAATGTAATCAATCTTTCCCTTCAAATGTCTTAAAAAATGGGAAAGTTTCAAAAACGGGCTGGCTTGTATGGAGCAAAGAAAAGCAAGCATTGTACTGCTTTGCTTGCCGATTGTTTTCGCAACGTACGGATATCTCTAAATCGGATTTGGCAGTTAGGCTACGGTTGGGGATTATCAAGAGGCTGGAAAAAACTGAAACAGAAAGTGAATGAACATGAGAGCAGCGCTGATCATAAAACGTCTTACTTAGAATGGCGCAAATTAGAATATGCGCTAAATAGTAGTTCAGCCATAGAAAATCTTTTAGACCGAAATATTACAAGAGAAGAACAGTATTGGACCGAAGTATTGCATCGCGTAATCGAAGCTATTCTTTTCCTTGAGGAAAGAGGTTTAGCTTTGAGAGGTGATAGTGACTTAGTCGGAGATCGTCAAAATGGTATTTTTTTGGGTGTCTTAGAGTTTTTGGGAAATTTGATCCCATTATGAAAGAGCATTTAAGAAAAATTGAAGTGTCGCAACAAGGAGGAAAACGTATGGTTCATTATCTGTCACATGATATTCAGAACGAATTTATCGAAATAGCTGGAGAGTTTGTTCGTCAAACTATTTTAAGAGAGGTAAAACTTAATAATACTTTTCTGTTATAGTAGATGCAACTCCTGATGAAGCCCAAATAGAGCAAAATGTTTTTATACTGCGCTACATCGCCCTTGATGAAGAAAACGAATACAGAATTAGAGAGCGTTTTCTTGGCTTCGTTGATTGTGAAGAGAAGACTGGTCAGGCAATCGCCAGAATGATCTGCAATGAGCTGATACGTCATGGCTTAAAGCTTTCAGACTGTCGTGGGCAGGGTTATGACAACGGGAGCAATATGCGTGGCACCTATCAGGGAGCTCAAGCACATATATTAAAAGAAAATCCCCTGGCAATTTTTTCTCCTTGTGGCGCTCACTCATTAAATCTTTGTGGCGTCCATGCTGCGGAGGGTTGCGCAGATATAATCACTTTTTTTTTGAATTGTTTCAAAAACGTATAATTTTTTTCATTCTAGTCCCAAAAGATGGAAAGTTTTGAAAGAAAATATTGGATCTTCCCTTCACGGGCTATCGGAAACGAGATGGTCTGCGCGGATAGATGCCGTGCGTCCATTTGCTAAGCATTTGTCAGGATTACAAAAGGGTGGTTGAACTTGCATTTAACTTTAATTTGGCTGCAGAGGCACGCACTGAACTAAAGGGCATTCAGAAGTACTTAAAATCATTTAAATGTATCGTCATGTCTACAATTTGGTACAAAGTATTAACTGCAATAAACATCGTAGCGTTGTGCTTCAAGCAAGGGAAGCTACAGTAGATGTTGAAAGTGGTAATATTAAGAGTCTAGTGGAAGAATTAAATGAATTGAGAGACAGTTGGGATACCATTTACGCAGAAAGTTTCAAGGTAGCAGAAAATATTGGAATATCACCAGACTTCAATTTTGACGATAAGCGGCACAGAGAAACAGAAAGGCAAAAGAAAACGCTTTGTAGATGAAACATCTGAAGATTTAAACCTGCACCCAGAGGACAGTTTTAAAGTAAATGTTTTTAATATTATTCTAGATACAGTTATAGGAAACTTAACTATAAGGTATGCTGGCATAGAAAAAATGATGGACACATTTGGTTTCTTGTGGAACTACATGAGCCTAGACCATTCTACACTATCAGAGCAGGTGGAATACATGGCATCTTTGTACCGTGTGGACGTTAATACGCAGGTTTTAAAAGAAGAAATTTTGCAGTTAAAAAGATTCATGTAGCTAATTTTGCATCCAATCTACTTCACCCTTTGCATCTTCTTAATGCTCTCCATAAATGCAGTTTTAATAACATATTTCCCAACGTAATGGTAGCCTTACGTATTTTCTGCACTTTGCCTGTTACTGTTGCACAAGCAGAGCGGTCATTTAGCGTTCTTGCAAGAGTTAAGAATTGTTTGAGAACTACAATGGGACAAGAACGGCTTGTTGGATTAGCTATGATAGCAATAGAATCAGAGTTAGCCCGCTCATTGGATTATACCGCGATTATAAAAGAACTCGCATCTAAAAAAGCTAGAAAGGACGTATAATTTTGTAAAGTATAGAATTTATGTAAACAGAGAACATTAAAAAACTTTCTTAACAATGCATTACCTTTTTCTTTGCTTGAAATATTCTGAATTTATAAAAAAAAATTATAATAAAGAAATGACGGGGGGGGGGGGGGACCCTAATAATGGTTACCCGGGGCCCGAGAATCCTAGCGCCGGCCCTGGGTTTTGGGTTGAAAAGTAAAGAGAGAGGAGACGTGATGGATAGTACTGTATGAAGTGTAAAGGTTGTGTATTATGAAGAATGTTGATGTGAATAAAGGTTCATTTACTAATAATAACGAAGACAAGAACTAAATTATTTACAAATACCTTATAATGGATGTACTTACCAACTTTTTTCTAAATTAGTCTTTTAGAACTTGTAGTTTAAGAAATAAAATATTTTTTTGTGAGTCCTGTAAATAGTTTTTAACATTCTCTGTGATAACCATTTTCCGTGTACTCTGTTAGTAAAATAATGTTTTTATATTTCAGATTACGTTTCTTTCTTTAATTGTTTGACTTTTTTTAATTATCCTCAGAGAATAATAATATTTTGTCCCTACTTTTTATATACAAAACACAAATTAGTACGTCTCCCATTATAGTATTTTATTAAAACTGAATTAAATGCAAAAATAAATAATAAAACGATCAATAACTCGACATATGCTGAAACAACATCTGTGGTAGGATACCAAAGATGCATGACAAAAGACGCAGTAATATAAATTTAACTGTCTCACTCTAAATCTCCTGAGAGAATGATAATATTTTGCCATTGCTTTTCTTACACAAAAGCACAAATCAAGATCACCAAATCAGGATCTTACGGCAGAAACATCACTCTTGCAAAAGAATTTTGTTCAGAAGCGGTAAGTCATCTGATTTATTAGTAGACTAATAAATTAAAAAACTGACCACTTTCCAAACATCAGGCTCCAAAAACCAAAAATATTCTAATAACTTCCAGAGATGATACGCTAACCGGATCGGGCTTCTCAAGGTTACTGAAGGCATTAAGCTGCATTGGTTATGATTTTTCCCGCGTGGTGGCGCCATCCCTCGGCCCCAAAAACCCTCATGGCTACTTTGCCCGGCTCTCGCCTACGTCTCCCATTATGATATTTTACTAAAACTGAAGTAAAATTATTTCACGCAATTGCACAAATAAATAATAAAACGTGTGATCATACGGAACATGTATTGAAACAAACTACATCATGCTCATCAATCTACTATATAATTTCGTAAGGTCATCCACTCTCCTCGATAGCTATTGGCTGGAGAACGGTGTCACGTGTCAGCCTTCGCTCACAAAAAAGCGACCAGAGATACCACTAGAAGGAATTCGTGGTTATGTCTACAATTTAATAACTAAGCAACTGCTACCAAATTGATTGGCATAATACATTAATTAAGTTTGCTTTTCATAGCGTTTCGTAGTTTAAAAAAATTTAATAAATTTTGCGGCTGAAAAAACGTGGATCTGCTTTTCAGTAACATGTTACTAATTACAACAACTTAATAAACTTTTTTAAAAACTAAATTTCTCATAGTCTCTGCTGTAAACACGAATGCCAATTGTCATTTCGGCTTAAGATAAATTTCAGTTTAATTACAAGTTTCACTAATGTTGTTGCTTGACAAAATTTATGCATTACGGTTTATTAGCTTTTTAGGCATTTTACTGACCACTTTCGTTATTGGTATTTATTCATGTTCGCTGTAAGTGAGTTATTAGGTTATTTTAAGTGGGCATCAGACCAAATGTGTGACCGAATCGACTATTCTGGCAACTTATTTCTGCGGAGCTGCTCAATTGTTTCATAATATGAAATGTGTATTAAGTTCTCTGCCCGTCACAGATACTATGACCAATGTTTGTATTATGAGTGTTTGTCCCATGGAGGAAGGAAATATATGGAGACGATGCAAGAGACCTTCACCACGCATTGAAGTGAAGCAGGGCGGAGGAGGAGTGGGGGGCATGGCCGGAGTGGAGGGGGCATGGCCGCTTCCATACAGACACGGGGAATATGTACAAAAACCTCAAGGGGACTCTAGGATAATGGTAACGACGCAATCTGGTGATGGATTATTATGTAACTCGATATGAAAAATAAAAAATGAAGAATAAAATATTTTGATATCCTGCTTAGTTTTCGAGATATTCTGTCCGAAATGTGAAATGGTTTTGGTTGAAATTCAGAAGAAAAAATTGGTCAAAGTCAAATTTGATGATGGATTCTTATTTAAAAAGACGAGACAAATGAAAAATAAAGAATAAAAATTTTCGATATCTCACCTAGTTCTAGAGATATACTGTATCAAAAGTGAGGTGTCTTGAGTTGAAATGGAGAAGAAAAATTTCGCAAAAGTCAAATTTAATGATCGATTCTTATGTAACACGACGAGACAAATCGAAAATAAAGAATAAAATTTTTCGATATCTTGCTTAGTTTTCGGGATATACTGGGAACATCGCAATTGTTTGGAAGCGCAATATCGCCGCTGCCGCCACTGCGCATGCACGAGCCTGCTTCACCAATTTAACGTCACTTCTTCTCCATATATTTCCTTCCTCCATGGTTTGTCCAGTCTCATTAATAAACCGAGCGTGGTGGTGTAACGGCTAGCGTTCTGGCCTCGCATTCGGGAGGACGGCGGTTCGTCCGGGCATCCAGATTTGGGTTTACCATGGTTTCCCAAATCACTCCAGGCAAATGCCGGGATGCTTCCTTCAAAAGGCCATGGCCGAATTCCTTCCCATTCCTTGTCCCCCATCCTTTCCCGTCTCTGAAGACCTCGCTGTTAGAGAGACGTTAAGCAGACTAAAAAAAAAACTCATTAATAAACAACGTGAAACTAACAGGTTTTTTTTAAATTTTGCAGAGTGAACTTTAAGGGTCAAATACAAGTCAAGTTCGTATTTAAGCAAGTTCGAGTGTATGACCTTTGAAACAGTTACACGATAGCCCGATCGTTCCTGTCCGTGTTTAATACCTACCTCTATTAATGCTTCTGAGTTCTTCAAACTCAAGAGATTTTATTGACCCTAAGGGTGAAACGTAGATCAAGCTTATATTTGGCAGATCAGATCAACCTGTCACAATCTTTCATCGTAAAAACTGGAACTATTCTAAACCCGTGACGATACGCAAAAAACAGTCACGGACTCACACTAGTAATAATAATAATTTTCAGTATGAATATTTACTTCCGAAACTGAAGCATTATTGTCACTTATTTCTTCAAATTGTAAAATGTCAAACTTTTCTTGATAAGTTGAAAGTTGTGATCCTATTGACCGCTGTATTACAGTTGGTTCAGGTATTGGTAATGATTCTCTGCACAGAGACTATGAATGAAATTTCTCTTTGCTCAACTCATGTAGCAACATTGGAGCTATTATACATGGATGTACTTACCGATTTTTTTTCCAAATTAGTTTTTTTAGAACTTGAAGTTTCAGAAGTAAAATATTTTTTCATGAGTCCTGTAAATAGTTTGTAACATTCTCTGTGATTACCACTTTCCGTATACTCTGTTGGTAAAATAATGTTCTGATATTTCAAGTTATTTTTCTTTCTTAGTTGTTTAATTGTTTGACATTTTTCAATGTATCCTCAGAGAATAATAATATTTTTCCCCTACTTTTCGTACAGAAAACACAAATTAATAAGTCACCCATTATGGTATTTTATTGAAACAGAATTAAACGCAAAAATAAATTATAAAACGATCAATGACTCGACATATGCTGAAACAACATCTGTAGTAGTTGACAAAAGACGCATTAATATAAATTTAACTAACTGTCTCACTCTAAATCGGAGAGAATAATAAAAAATTTCCATAGCTTTTATAACACGAAGCATAAATTAATACGTCTACCATCATGATATATTATTAAAACTGAAGTAAAATTATTTCACGCAACTGCACAAATAAATAATAAAACATATGATCTATGATTATGAGAGAACATGTATTCAAACAATATCTGCACGAAAGATTCTTGACAAAAGTCGCAGTATATAAATAATGCCTCCGCGCTCGCTACTATAGCTGACATTGAATTATGTCTGGCAGGGTGTTGGAACCATCGAAATTGTCCTGCTGTTTAGGAAAAACTTTTAAATAGTTGCTCCAGTAACATATATAAAATTCAGATTTTATATGATGACGTAAGTATAATTACATTTTATTAAGCTTTGAAGATGTCTGGCGGAGGGATTCCACCACACAAAGTGCCTGGCAACAGATGACATGATTTCTAATAGTATTCCGTAGAAAATACAAAAAAAAATCACGTTTTATACTATGACGTAATTAGAAATCCATTTTATACACCCCCACTCTTGGTTCATAGTACCCAAACTTTCATACGTGCTGTAGAGCCCATGAGCAGAAAAAATTTCAGCCATTATACTATGACGTAGGTCTAGCGTTCACGGGCACTTTAATCATCATATATATTATTTCTATAAGGTATTTTTTTGTCGCAAGCCTGTATCTTCTTTCATACTTAACCGAAATCAATGAATGAGGTGTCATTTTATAGCTTATGGTCTCCACTTTGGTCACATCATATTTTAAGAAATGAAGTTTTCGGAATTCGACCCTTAAAGGGCAAAAAGGTCAATCTTTCTAAAATGCTGTTTTCTGTGTTACGAGTCATTTATCTCCCTGGATACGTATATGAAATCGTTTAATGTAGTATCAGTTTAAAGATTAAAATCTCTGCTTTAGTGACGTCATATATTAAGACAGATATTTTTTGGAATTCGACCCTTAAAGGGCAAAAGTATCAATATTTTTGCAATGCGTAATTGTGTCACGAGCGATTTATCTCTCTTAATATCTAACCGATATAGATAAATGAGGTATCATATTAAAGATCGAGGTCTCCGCCGTGGTAACATTATATTTCAAGAAAAGAATTTTTCGGTTTTCGACCCTTAAAGGGCAAAAATGTCGATTTTTCTAAAATGCGTTTTTTCTATCTCGAGCCATTTATCTCCCTGGATATCTAACCAAAATCGTTAAATGAAGTAGGATTATGAGGAGTAATGTCTCATCTTTGTGATATGATATATTAAGAAAGAATGTTTTTGGAATTCAACCCTTAAAGGGAAAAAGTATAAATTTTTCAATAACGCATTTTTGTGTCACGAGTGATTTATCTCCCTTAATATCTAACCGATATAGATAAATGAGGTATCATATTAAAGAATAAGGTTTCCGCCGTGGTAACATTATATTTTAAGAAAGGAATTGTTCGTAATTGGACCCTTAAAGGGCAAAAATGTCAACTTTTCTAAAATTCGTTTTTTATGTCTTGAGCAATTTGTCTCCATGGATATCTAACCAAAATCGATAAATGAAGTAGGATTATGAGGAGTAATGTCTCAGCTTTGAGACATCATATTTTAAGAAAGAATGATTTTGGAATTCAACCATTAAAGGGAAAAAGTATAAATTTTTCTATAAGGCATTTTTGTGTCACGAGCCATTTATCTCCCTTAATTTCTAACCGATGTAGATAAATGAGATATCATATTAAAGATCGAGGTCTCCGCCGTGGTAACATTATATTTCAAGAAAAGAATTTTTCGTTTTTCGACCCTTAAAGGGCAAAATGTCGATTTTTCTAAAATACGTTTTTTCTTTCTCGAGCCATTTATCTCCCTGGATATCTAATCAAAATCGATAAATGAAGTAGGATTATGAGGAGTAATCTCTCATGTTTGTGACATGATATATTAAGAAAGAATGTTTTTGGAATTCAACCCTTAAAGGGAAAAAGTATAAATTTTTCAATAACGCATTTTTGTGTCACGAGTGATTTATCTCCCTTAATATCTAACCGATATAGATAAATGAGGTATCACATTAAAGAATAATGTTTCCGCCGTGGTAACATTATATTTTAAGAAAGGAATTGTTCGTAATTGGACCCTTAAAGGGCAAAAATGTCAATTTGTCTAAAATTCGTTTTTTGTATATCGAGCCATTTATCTCCCTGGATATCTATCCAAAATCGATAAATCAAGTGAGATAATGAGGAATAATGTCTCAGCTTCGGTGACATCATATTTTAGGAATGACGTTTTTGGAATTCAACCCTTAAAGGGAAAAAGTATGATTGATTCTACAACGCATTATTGTGTCACGAGCTATTTATCTCCCTTAATTTCTAACCGATATAGATAAATGAGGTATCATATTAAATATTAAGGTCTCCGCCGTGGTAACATAATATTGTAAGAAAGGATTTTTTCGTAGCTCGAACCTTAAAGAGTAAAAATGTCGATTTTTCTAAAATGCTTTTTTTGTTTATCGAGCCATTTACCTCCCTGGTTATCTAACCAAAATCGATAAATCAAGTAGGATTATGAGGAATAATATCTCAGCTTTGTGACATGATATTTTAAGAAAGAATTTTTTTGAAATTGAACCATTTAAGGGAAAAAGTATAAATTTTTCTATAATGCATTTTTGTGTCACAAGCCATTTATCTCCCTTGATATATAACCGATATAGTTAAATGAGGTATCATATTAAAGATTAAGGTCTCCGCCATGGTCACATTATATTTTAGAAAGAATTTTTCGTTATTCGACCCTTAAAGGGCATAAATATCAGTATTTCTAAAATGCGTTTTTTGTGTCTTTAGTCATTTATCTCCGTTGACAATTAAACAAAATTGATAAACGAGGTATCATTTAAAAGCTTCAGGTCTTCGTAATGTCTTCGGTTCCGTTACCACATTTTAAGTAGAATTTTTTAAAATTCAAACATTAGAGGGCAAAAGTATTAATATTTTTACAATGCATTATTCTGTCAGGAGCTTGATACCTAATCGAAATCAATAAATGATGTATCGATTTAAATATTAAATTAGTCGCTATGGTCACATCATATTTTAAGAAAAAACTTTCTCCGAATTACACCCTTAAGGGATAAATATATCATCATTTCTCAAAACTTTTTTTCACCTTGGTTGATATTTTATAAAAGGATTTTTTTTTGGAATTCAACCCTTAAAGGGCAAAATTATCAATATTAGTTATAGAACGTGTTTTTTTTTAATTTTAATACAAGCCATTTATCCTCTTCGATACCTATCCGAAATCGATAAATGACATATCGTTGTAAAATTAAGGTCTCCAGCTAGATAAAATCATAAATTAAGAAAAAATGTTCGGAATTTGGTGCTTAAAGTGGTAGAGCGTATGAGACTGTTCAGAGCCAAGTCCCCTGATCTCAGCAGCGGATATCACAGAGATGTCAATAAACTTTTTTTTATTCAATAAGTAGTTTTTCTGATATATTTTTTTCTGTTACGGAATCACTGTCGTTTTGCTATACAATTCCAATGTAAACATTTTATTCTCACAGCAACAAATATTTCAGAGATGTTGATATGTTTGTGTGCATTTTGTTAAGGTTGGTTTATTCTACCAAGGTCAGTGACAGTTTGTCATAAATACAGTGTGTTTTAAATTTTCCTAACTGTTTCGTAATATGTTGTGAGTATTTTGCTGCGTACCTATTACACTAAATGAAATATTTGCTACAAAAGTACGGTTCTACTATTCATTATATTACAAGCATTCAACCTCACTATTCATCGCATTTTATTCGCGAAATTTTCGCACGGGTCGTCTAGTTTAATTTAATTTAATTGCAATGGAGCACAGGCTCCGGTGGCAATTTCCCTACACACCCATCTTCCCCCTATCCTGCACCCACCTACATTTGCCCTCTACAAATTTTATATTTAAATTCTTTCAAACTTTACGGTAAATTATTCATCATTTCTTTGGTAACTCATTCCAATCCCTGACACCCTTACCTAAAAAAGAGAATTCTTCCCACACCCTTGTGCCTGATAATCGAGTGCCAGCTTGTGGTCATAGTCATCTTTTCCCTTCCATGCACTACTTTTCATACCTATTGCAATATCTTTCCATGCCTCATCACCAGTATATGCCCTGTACACTCCCATGACTCTCCTCATCCTCCTCCTGTCTTGCAATGAATCCCATTCCAGCTCCTTTATCATATCCGTCACTGATTGCATTCTGCGATAATTTCCAGAAACAAATCTAGCAGCCCTTTTTTGCACCCTCTCCAACTCCTGTATTTGATACGTAAAATGAGGGTCCCATACTACACTACCATATTCGAGCAATGGTCTGACCAAAGTATTGTAACCCAATTCCGTTACTTCTCCCGTACATCCCCTCATCACTCTCTCCAACAAGTGCAGAACTTTGAAACATTTTCCTACCACCTGTCCAATGTGTCCTGCCCAGTTAAGCTTGTTATCAAAAGTAATGCCAAGATATTTACATTTCAAGTCTTCATCAAGCAATTCTTTCCCCACCTCTTGCTCTATTACTAAGAGTTAATAATTACAAACAAAAACTACTTACTATACACTTGGAGTCGTAGCGGATATGCTGCAGGGGGGAAAAGGAGGAGAGGGTTTAGGTTTCTTTAAATCAAACCTCAACAGTGTTTTCTATACATTTTAAAGTATATGTATCCAAATTCCATCAAAATTGGATAAAAACTGTTTGTTTGTATAAAGACTTTGCGAAAAGCGTCCTGCGCGCATATCATACGCGCAACAGGTGGGCGGGAAAGAAAAAAAAAAGGATGCTGCTTAGTTGAGCCGAAGTTGATTCATCAGATTTCAGACTTAACCCAACCCTACACATCGAGGACGGGTTTGAGCTGGCGTTGATTACAGGCGTGGCTTCCGTGTGTCTTCGAAGCGTATGGCATCGTACAGAACAAACTTCTTGCCGTAAAAACTGAATTGTACCGACTATCAAAGGACGTTTGCTTCAAAGTTGAAGGTTTTACGACGAATTCCAGGAGAGCAAAAGTCGACGGTGAACACAAAAAAATTGGGTGCCCCAAGGTAATGTCCTGGCACCGATGTTGTTCAATACTAATCTGGTAATCGGCCATATTTTAGCAGTTATTGAACAATAATTTTATAAATTATTTTATAAATCCGTCTAGAAACAAGTGTTTGGTGAATTTTATTTTATTTTAGTCCCCGAACACGTTTCGTCATTGAGGTGTAGGGCATCATCAGTGGAGGTATTGTGGTAATCCTCACATGCTGGAACAGCCCTCATACACTTTTCCAGCACTGTTCGTTGAAGTTTCAGCTGGACATTCTTTCATTGCTTGTTTGTATGCTGCCCTTGTTGCTATTGTTAACATGTTTCTGTTGATTTACACATATGTGTTACACATGGCTTGTTTTGTTTATCTACTTGTTGTGCATTTATTTACAGTAGTGCGAACCTAGTTTTTGGTGTTATTATATCTGTGTTATGCTTTATGTTATATTATCTCTCGGGTTCTGTGTCTGAATTACTGTTTGTGATTATTATGGAGTGACTGTATTAGTTTCGTGTTTTGAGGTTGTTTAAATGCGTTTTTAGTGTGTGAATAGTGTTTTTATTTACTAAATTCGTCAATTCATTTATTATCGTTTTTCCTATTGCTATCGATTTGTGTATGTGATAGCTTTCCTGAACTGTTTAGCAGATGATTTTTGTGGTTGTTAATTTTTAATATTTTTTGTCTGTTTTTATAGTGGTATGGGAGTAGTTATGGTCTAATGAACGTTAAGCATATGTGCAATTATTTGTGCATGTCATTGCTCTGATATGTTTAATGATAAGTGATTAGGATTGCAGTGAGATAACGTGCACTTAGGCCTAACAGCGCCCTCTTATATATGACCGCTACGCTCAGTCGGTGCATAGCCGATAAACGAATTGGAACCGTGCGACCCAGTGCCGATATGCCTGGTCAACGTCAGAGGGCGCGATACGAGCACGCGAGTGAGTTTGAACGCGGCAGAGTAACAGGGTTTGTCTTAACGTGACATACATCGCGGCTCATTGCCTTACGAGGTGGCGAAACCGCAAGACTCTATGTTTAATAGTTGTTTTTGAAGTGAAGACTTCTATAGTCGCGCTAGGCGATGTTTGGGCGAAGGTAAATCT
>CM061919.1:269204236-269296676 GCA_031002005.1 Vandiemenella viatica
ACTCAGTTCAAGAAAACATCGACAGCCAAAAGCAACGACAAACCAACAGAGAAGAAATGCCCCATCAAAATGAAGCTGGAGTAAATGTCTAGCGACAACACACTCCACCCTACTCTGCTCAACGGAGCAGTAATTGGCTGTGGCTGCTGCAGCGAAATCAGTCTGTTTGTGATTTCGAGAAGCAACATCTGAATAGAAGTGATGAAGACAACCGAGCAGGTTGTCGAAACGTCGTCGTTTATGACACCATCCGGCTGGACATCCCTGAAACTTTCACAGAATAGCAATGAAATTCTATGTGCGAAGCAAATCTTTTTATGTTAGCAAAGCACTGACTTTACAAATACTGGATAACTGGAAAATTCAATCCCTTCAAATGTGGTGTTATAGAAGGATGCTGGATATTAAAAGGATAGGTAAAGTAGGAAGTGAGCGAGTTTTGGAAATACTGGGTGAGGATTTTTTGTTGTTTTTTTTTACTTGTGGTTTTACGCCTCGTCGACGACTATGGTCATTAGAGGAGGGATGGGACTGGGAACAAGGAATGGGAAGGAATTCGGCCATGGCCTTTTGAAGGAAGCATCCCGGCATTCGCCTGGAGTGATTTGGGGAAACCATGCAAAACACCAAATCTGGATGCCCGGACGGGGATTTGAACCCTCGTCCTCCCGAATGCGAGGCCAGAACGCTAACCGTTCACCCACCACGCCCGGTCTGGGTGAGGAATGATGTTTGTGGGAGAGTGTTACAGGAAGAAGACACAGGTAAGTGGGCAATGTTTAGAGACATGCATGATTGGTTTATTGGAGGAGGGAACAGTCGAAGCTAAGTACATCTACATCTACATCCATAGTGTGCAAGACACAGACATTGTGGGCGGCAGAGGGTGCTAAGCACCAATCCTAAACCCTCGCATTCCAATCCCGAATTGTGCGAGGAAAGAAGGAATACATAAAAGCACCAGTACGGCATCTTATTTCTCTAATCATATCCCTTGTGTCATTTCGATCTAATTAGGTTGGCGGAAGAAGTATTTCTTTGCAATCGTAATTTAAATTTTTTTGCATATTCTCCAATAAATTCGAACGCACGCTACGTCGTCTGTCTTCCAAACTATCCCAGCCCAATCTATGTATCAATTCTGTGACGAGAGAGTTGTGCTGTAGAGCAAGGCAGAGATTACAATATGTGAACCAGATAACTGATGACGTGGGTTGTAAGGGGTATGTTGAGATGAAAAGGTTAGCACGAGATAGTAAATGACGGAGGATTGCATCAAACCAGTCAAGGGACTGATTAAAAAAAAAAACTTGAATAAGTAGGCCATTGCACGCCAAGCAGCCACGACCAGCCAAGCCATTAACTGCGAATACACGAGACCGATACTGCGCGAAGATTAATGGCAACCAAGGAGAGTTTTCTGGATAGGCTGCGATGGGTCTGTCACGTGGTCCGAATGTCCACTAATCGCATTCCTAAATATGTGTTCTACTCAGAGCTAATGGTCGTTACCCCATGTCAGAGGAAAGCGATTTAAAGGCCTTATCAAGGCTAGCATGAGGGTGTGCTGCATTGATCATTACAATTTCGAAATCTCTTGACCACTCATCCCTGGAGGTTTTTATTTATTTATTTGTCGTATGGCTATGCAACTAATACAATACATATAAATATATACAATGACAAAAAACTTTGGTAGCGTTCACAAGTTGATGTCCAGATCTTTCAGCCATTCTATGAAGGAACTTGTAGCTCCAAAAACATCTTCAAATGGTCAAACATATTTTCTTACATGTCATTCCCTGATAATATGCTCCACACTCTGGAAGGATCTCCGCAGTCACATGCAGGAGAATCCTGAAGACCCCACTTATACAACATGGCGTTGCATTTCGTATGGCCTGTTCTTAGGCGATTTAGTTTGACCCACTGGTCTCTATTTATATGGAATCTTGGAAGTCCAGTTGTGCGATCTTTAATATCTGGATGTTTTACAGATGAGGATTTCCAGCTTTGTCGCCATTTTTTCGATGAAATCAAAGTCAAATACATCTGCCTATACTGGATTCATGCATTAGATGAGTGGGGGGTAAGTCATTTAGGACCTCGTAGATTGGGAGATCCTGTGGATTGTCAGGATGGTGTAGTTTTATCTACTCATGTGCCGTTGGTTCTTGGCGTCTTATCTCTGGAGGTGGTATTTTGCTGATCAGGTGTAACCAGGGGACTGGGGTGGATATTGGTGTGCCAGTTATTACTCTCATACACTCATTCAGGTGGCCGCGGATTTTTCTAGTGTGAGCACTACGTTGCCACACTGGAGCACAGTACTCAGCAACAGGGTAAACCTATGGTGAGGGCGGTTGTTCGTAGTCTGTCCGCATCAGCTCCCCACGAAGTACCAGCTAGCTTCTTCATGATGTTGTTTCGTGTTTTAAGTTTGTGACTTGTGTTTTCGAGGTGTTTTTTGAATGTTAAGAAGCGGTCTAAGGTAATGCCAAGATCCTTAGGATAGAAATTATGTTTCACCCTCTGGTGGCAGAAGTTCACTTTGAGCTTCTGATGTGCTATTCTATTGTTCAAGTGGAACGCACATTCTTCTGTTTTCATCGGGTTCGGACAAAGTCTCCACTTTCTATAATATGTGTTCAAGGTTTCTAAGTCGTTAGAGAGAATGCTCTCACCTTCCTCTAATGTGGCAGTTTGGACGGCGATAGCTAAGTTGTTCCTGGGATGTCACTGGTGTACAAGTTGAAGAGTAATGGAGCTAGTGCTGACCCTTGAGGTAATCCATTTTTTACTGTAAATGACTTACTTGTGTTATGCCCGACGGTGACCTTAAAATATCTGTTGGTCAGCATATTCCTCAGGAGTGATGTTAGTTTCCTGCAGGGTATATGTTTTTTTAAGTTTAAGTAGCAGTCCATCCAGCCAAACTGTATCATATGCCGCTGTTAGATTGACAAAGGCTACTGATGTTTTTAACTTCTTCTGAAATCCAGCCTCAATATATGATGTCAATGCTAATACTTGCTCACAACAGCTCTTTTTTAGCCTGAAACCTGCCTGATATGTTGGTGTTATGATATTTTTTATTCCTTGTATGCGGTTAATGATGAGGCGTTCTAGAAGCATATAGCAAACACTGAGTAGAGCAATAGGTCGATAGCTTGAAGCATCATCTGCTGGTTTGAGGATCGTCAAGGTGTGAGCCATCTTGAATTCTGGGGAGACTATCCCAGTGTCCAGGATATCACTAAAGAACTTCTTGAGCCAAGTTCTTTCCTGCTTGCCGAGATATCTTATGAATTCTGGGAAAATGCCATCTAATCTTGCAGCCTTCCTCATTATTAGAATTTTGATGGCTTTCTCAAGCTTCGTGAAATATCAAGTTTTTTGCCGGAGGATGCAAACAATACACACCACTGGCGTAATACTAATAGTAACAAGTGTTTACAGCGGGTGGTGCTCTGTGTGTTGCAGGTGAGGACGTGGCGTGGGTCCTGTCTGGGACGGGCTCTGTGTCTGCTGGCTCCGTGCGGTCGCCGCTCCTGGTCAACACCTCCAGCAGTGGATCCTCCGACACCGGACACAACGCCTGGGCGGACCGCCGCGTCGACCACGTGGTGAGTGCTCAGCCTTCCAGGCGCCACTCACTGTACACTCCAAGCTCTCTCTTCACCCTCTTCCTCTCTTCTGGTGAATCCTATTCCAGCTCCTTTATCATACCAGCTACTAACCGTTCTGCTGTAACTTCCAAAGACAACTCCTGCATTTGATACCCAAAATATGGACCTGTACTACACCGACATATTCAGCCAGTAGTTTGACCGTTGTTTTTCAACCTAGTTCCCGAACGTCCCTCGTACATCACATTATCTATATATTAATACGCTAAGCGAAAACTTTGGATCCCTTTTTAAGAATATTGCGCGCACGGAGAAGTGTGAGATTTGGCACAGTTAAAGATTATATGGAGAAGAAGTGAAGGAAGCTAAAATCTGTATATAATATATATATATTAAAAATACATAATTTAATAAAATAAAACTTACGTTGTTTACATTCAATTGTTTTTTCTTTTTAGTGGCTTCGACACTTAGCGATTTGGCAATGTATGTGATCTTGGTCAACAGTAAAGGAAAAATTATAATAAGCATAGTTAATACATGTTACAAATAGTTTATTAAAATAAAAAAATAATTTTTGAACGTCTGTGTGTGTAAAAATAGGATCGAAGCCAATGTACTGACATGTATTCGCAGCATTGAGACACTCTGTGGTCTTTGGTAAAACGAAAGACTCGCATAAAGTAGAGATTAATCTTTGAAGTTATAAAAGGAACACTTCGAAAAGGAATGTAGCAATTCTGCCAGATACTATATGGTCTTTTGATTATCTAAAAGGTTACACTTTGTTTAAGTGTCTTTTGATTTTTGAATTTCAGGAATTTCACTAGAGAGAGATAAGAAAGAAGGAATACTTATTTGCGTGAAATTCAAAATGATAACAGATCAAATTTAAATAGCAAACACACAAAATGACGAAATTATTTTGATGGGTACATTTAAACGCGCACTGAATGTCATTCCACGAAATTTTTACAGTTTCGAATTACAATGCATGTTTCGCAATGCAAAACATTTCGAATCAGAAGTCACTTCAGGTGAAAGGAGTACATTTACTTCATGTTTCATAAAGCTAAAGCAGTTTTCTGGCCTTAAGTCAAAATGAATATTTTAAATTCAAATGAACCATCGATAAATACATTTTATAATTTGCTATGGTTAGTTCAGAAGCTCAAATTTAGGATACAGTCACGCGTGGACTGTATCTTTTTAATTTTATAACTATTGCAGGGAATTAAGCCAAACAACACATGCTAATAACGTAATGGTACACGCTTGCAGCCAACGACGTCAGTATATACAGTATTAATATATCTATGCTCGCATCAAACGAAATAGAACAAATTCAAATAATGATTATTACTCTTTCATGTAAGAAACCATGGTTTCCCAAATCACTCTAGGCAAATCCCGAGATGCTTCCTTCAAAATGCCATGGCCGAATTCCTTCCCATTCCTTGCCCCCGATACTTTCCCATCTCTAAAGACCTCGCTGTTAAGAGACGTTAAGCAGGGGGGAAAAATGAAAGAAACTAAATAACTGAATGAATTACGGACGAATTTCGACCCCTGGGCGATCACTAGTTATTATTATTACTATGCGATTCGCTAAAATTGGGTAGCGGGGGGTACATTACACCAGTCCTAATGTGTATCCATTTGTGTATAGGAAGGGATATTCGGGATATGGCAGGAGGCGCCCATGAGCTATTTTGAGGAACCATCCCGGCATTCGCCTGGAGCGATCTGGGAAAACTATGGAAAACCCAGATCAGGATGGCCGGAGTGATTTATCAAGAGCTACTCGTGTCGGAATCTAAGTTGTCTCGCTCGATAGATTCTTCCTGTTCCACAACCTAATCGATCGTCGAAAAGAAGAGTATAGAAATAAATTCGGTTCTGGCCCTGATTTCTCTTATTATATTTTATCAGTGATTCCTAGATTTGAATGTAAGTGTTTGCCGTCATCCTGAAATGGGTCAGTCGAGAATTTTTCAATCAGCTTCTGTCGAGAGCAACGCCTTCGGTGCTCCAGGTCTTCCCAACCTAACTCCTTCAACATCGCACTTACGCTTTCCCTCCAACTATCTATACCTGTCACGAATCGGGCGGCTCTTCATTGAACCTTCTCGAATGCCTCCCATTAACCTCTTTTGATGGGGACCCCATACAGAACAACAATATTCTAAGTGAGAACGCACCAGAGCTTTGTATGCAATCGATTTAACTTTCTTCCGGTGTACATTGTTTTAAATTGCGACCTAGAAATCGGAGCTTACGATTACCTTCTCAATATTTTCATTCTACAACAAATTATTACGAATTGTTAAATCTCGGTATTTAGCGGAATCTACCATTCTAAGGACAGTGGTATTAATTGTATATTCAGAGCTAAATGGTGTCGCTTTTTTATTTGGCACTTCACTATCTCCAACAAATAACCTTTCCTTACCACCTGCGCACTGTATCCGGGCAGTTGAGTTTGTTATCGAATCTTGTGAAGAAACGTCTACGACATTGCACAACATCTGCCTCATTCCCCATATAATCACCAAAAAAAATTACAGCTCTGGTTGTGACAGTCGCAATACCAGGCCTGAACATGGCGCCTGAGTTAGGCACTGAACGCTGATCTTTCTATAACACTGTCCGGAGGAGAACCCGTGAAGATTACATGTCAGCAATACGCCGGGAAACTCTTCATTCACGTACAATACTATTTTCAGCGTGTACAGGTCTAGTTAGATGACTTTTCTTTTATTTTCATTCCATTCATCATCAGCAGCAGCAGCATTCAATTCAATTATTTACTGAGGAATTCAGGTAGAACTCGAGCAGTATTCTCCAGGTCGAACCATCTTGTGTGATCCTCTGCCAGTTAACTCCGACAACCCTGCGTGTGTCCTTGTCCCATCGGTCTGGTGGTCTTCCTCTTGGTCCGTGGTGCTTTTCTGGACTTCGCTCTAACATCGATTTTTTCATCTTTGGTCTTTTCTCCGCGCAATATGGCCGGCCCATTGCCACTTCACATTATCCAGTTAGATACCCTGTCTACACCACCCTGTAACTATTAACATTCTTCTTGCAATTTGATCCTATTATTTAGCCCTACCATTATATCATCTGAAAACAATGTAACTTTTGACTGTAAACCATCAACACAATCATTCGTTATAATAATTAGTAGCCTTGGTCTCAATGCTCTACCCTGCGGCACACCCATTTTTACTTCCACCTGTTTTCATGTGGCATTTCCTACCCTAACTCTTGGCTTTAAACCTTTAAAAAACTCCTCTACCCATCAAGTCATTTTTTCATCCAATCTAATGGTCTTTAATTTATTACCACTAAATCCCTTTAAGAGATCTAGTTCTTCGCTATCAAATTCGCCTTCCTTTTCCATTTGATCTGAAATGCCTGGTATATACCTCACTAACTGATATTAACATCAATATTTTTAACTAAAACAACTTTGTTTTCTCACAGAAAATTATGATCAATTTTATGAATAATTGTAACGCCAATGCAATTGAAATTGTTGTTTTATTTTCCGAACGCGTTTCGCTTAATTTGCGAAGCATCTTCAGTGGTTCTGTCTGTGGTATTTATACATACAATTACATTTGTTCTATTTTATAATTTAAACACGAAAATTGTGGGTTACAGATTTAAGCTTACTTACATTTTTCTTTGGTCACATATGTTTATAATTGTACAGCGTTTTAGCATCAGTTATGTTTGTAGCTGCAGTATATATTACACATGTTGGTTGCATTTTAGCGATTATTTGTGTAGCACTGTAATACATTGAGATCTGATATCTTACGTTAGTTACTGCACATCGCTGATTAGCAGGTTTGTTTACCGTTTGTCTTCTGTTTTATTCGGTGGGTGGCGCGCTTTTCAATATGTGTTCGTGCTTAGTTTGGTGTATTATTTTGTGGTGTATGGTTGTGTTTATTATTTGGTTTTGAGTACTGTGTATAGTGTTGGGTCCGTCAGGTTCGTGTATTCGTTTATTATGTTCGTTTCTTCTGCCAGTGATTTGTGGATGTGGTAATTTTCCTGAAATGTTAGTAGTTGTGGTTTGCTGTTATTAATGGTTAGTATTTGCATGTCCTAACATTTCAGGAAAACTACCACTGATGCTAAAAGGCTGTACAATTATAAGCATATGTGACCAAAGAAAAATGTAAGTAAGCTTAAATCTGTAACCCACAATTTTCATGTTTCAATTGTAAAATAGAACAAATGTAATTATATGTATAAATACCCACAGACAGAACCGCTGAAGATGCATCGGAAATGAAGCGAAACGCGTTCGGAAAATAAAACAACAATTTCAATTGCATTGGCGTTACATTTATTCATAAAATTGATCCTATCGCAATTGAAGAAATGGCCCACAGTATCCAGACGAAAATTATGATGTTTTTGAATATCCATCAACTTACTGTCACTGATGCTAATCCAACTGGCCTGTAATTATCCCACGTGCTTTATGGACCGGTACTTCTATAGCTCTTTTCCTGTCATCTGCCAAGCAGCAAGTCTCCAGAATCAATAAAAATAATATTAGAAGATAAGGTACAATCTTTCATGAATTATCAACGGTCCTTTTACAGTTTCTTGTTTCTATCATACTATTTTCAGGAGCTATTACCAGTTATTTAGTCTTCACTATAGTACTTAATATTTCTAGAGACTCCTACTCTGATTTTTTCCCTCCCATTCGGGGATGATAGTCCCCAGTGGCCTCATAAAACTATTTAATTTATACCTCTGTCTTTTTTGAATCCTCAGTAATTTGTTCTCTGTCCTTACCTACAATTTCTTGTTCCCCTCAGTTTGCTTACAAAGTTATAGAAATTTCTAAACACATCGTTCAATGAACCACCTACACTCTTAATAATCTTAATAAGCCTATCTTAAGTAATATGAGACACCATAAACTTATAATCAGACTTTATTTGGAAGAAATCCAACAAGTTTGGTCCCCTCGTGTTCCTCCGCCTGTGTATACCAGTTTGCAAATCTCTGTTCTTTTGTGCTATCAGTTCTAGTTTCTTCCCAGTACACACCTTGTAATTTAAAATCCCCCGTCAGTAATTACCCACCTCTGAATGCTGAATATGAATTTAACTGCTCCCCTAAGGCTACATTTTTCAAATACGGTATGCACGCAATACCATTACTTTAACTTTTTCTAATGCGTTTTTAGTACCTGTTATATTTTTTCTTAACTAAAATTAGATTTGCGCTTTAACTCCTCAATCGCTTTACAGTAACAATGAGAAACAAAAATTATTTAATAAGGCCAATATATATAAATGTTTGAATTTCAGGAATTAAACCAATAATGGATTTAAGCCGTTAACATTATCTAAGCTCTTTAAATAAAACTGAACAGATATTTGCGAACAATAACTTTTGTCACTGGGAAATTGTTAATTTTATTATGAAATAATATAATCTATTCCAAGAGAACAGTTCCTTTAATATTTAGTATTAATTGTAGCTTAACTTATGAATTTCGAAATTAAAGGTGCAAATTAATTTAAAAGAAAGATACTGCGTGAAATAATTATACGAATGAGATATTTACAATTCTTCCACTAACCAGGACAAATCTTGTTGTTCTAATTTGTTAGAAATGATTAAATAACAAAATCCTATTTCGGTTAGAATAAAGCTTACAAATTGGAAATTTATTTATTTATTCTGATGAATATGAAAGTGAAACTGTCAAATAACTTTATACCACTTATTTAGATATAATATACATTTTTTAACTATTTTCTAAAATTTCAGCTATTTCTAAATAGATAAATCTGACGATAAAGAAATGAGGTTTAACTAACAACATTAAGGTATAATAAATGTATTATTTTAAAATTAAACATCATTCATCCAGTTGATAACAATAAGCTAAGCAGTTTACTTCATAATTTAAGGTTTTAAACTAATTTAGTGAACAAATTTACTGAATAAATCCCTCTTTATTAGCATCACTTAATACATGTAACCAGAGATCACAAAGCGCACGGTGGTATGGGTAATTTAATATTACACACTGAGGTATTAATTATCTTATATCTAACGACGTTCATTTTGCTAAAGAAGCTTATTAGTTATTAAAATTATTTTAAAAAATATGAAATAAATTTGTATAATCGTTTCTTGAATCAACTCATTTAGAACAACTAAACAATTAAGGTTAGGAGCAAAGATACTATGAAATACTATATTTTATTTTTCACTTGATACTAACGGCACGGTTTCCTAAGGCTGTCAGTTTAAGGATTGGAATGTACAAGGCGTATATTGGTGATGAGGTGTGGAGAGATATTATTGTAAGAATTAAAAGTAATTCGTGGGATGGAAAAGATGACCATGATCACTAGCTGGCACTCGATTTCAGGCACAAGGGTGTAGGAATATTCTCTTTTTTAGGTAAGGGGTCTGGGACTGCAATAAGTTACCAAGAGAAATGGTGAATAATTTACCAAAGATCGTTGGAACAATTTAAAGTTGAAACTTGTAGGAGGCAAATGTAGGTGGGTGCAGAAAAGAGGAATAATGGATTTGTAGGGAAATATCTACTGGAGCTTGCGCTACTTTGCAATTAAAATTTTTTTTAAAATAATAATTTTATCACAAATTTTTTCTGAATTGCTAACCGCACAAAGAAAGTTTCGCTAGAGTAAATATAAATCGGCTGTGTTAAAATACTACAATTCGCTTCCATCAATCGACTGAATAAGTTAACACCTTAAATCTGACTGTTATTTTAAATTGAATTTTTATAAGTCTGGTATAACAGATTTTATTTTGAGTAGAAGGTGATGTCTGTGGAACCAGAGATTAATGTTGGCAGTACCATGGAGGAAGGAATATATGGAGATGACGCAAGGGACCTTCACCACGCACTGGAGTGAAACCAGGTAGAGAGAAGTGGGGTGGGGAGGCCACCATATTGCTTGGCTGTAGAAACATGGCGGAAAGGCACAAAAACCTGAAGGGAACCACAAGACTTCCGTGACACCGCAATTTGATGATGGATTATTATGTAACTCGACGAGACAGATTAAAAATGAAGAATAAAATTTTTTGATATCGTTCTTAGTTCTCGAGATATACGGTATCAAGAGAGAGGAGTTTCGGGTTGAAATTCAGAAGGAAAATTTCCCTAAGATCAAATTTGATGATTGATTCCTATAAAACACGACAAAATAACTCGAAAGTGAAGAACTTTCGATATCTCACTTAGTTCTAGAGATATGTTGTCTCCAATTTGGGGTGGTTAGGTTAGGTTAAGATAATGTCTTCAAATGACCTCATAGCTTCTGAGCTTACTCAGAAGATATTGTACTGTTAGTGGCCTATGTAACTTTGCTAGCAACATCAGTGCATTTATATTCTTACCATACATCAAAAGTCAGAAGCTTAAATGGGATCAGTTTACATCGCGATACACATTGTGTCACTAACATAATGCTCATGAAAATAGTAACAACCAATAATAAATAAATTGTTTTTACCCTGCTGATACACGCCGTATTTCAACCTACCCACATTTCCATTAATATTGCCGCTGCAAAATCAAACTATGTGGACAGATCTAAACACATGAAATGCATCGCGAACTACATTTCTGGCAACAACAACGTTTGCTTCATCAAGTTTAGTAGTTCACACAGCACAAATTATCACAATTAATTTCATCGTACACTTACAGTGTAAACTGAAACTGGACTTAAGTATTCACATTCACTGTATCGCGATGTAAATTTGACACGCTTAAATTCTCTCTCTAAGAGCCTCACTGAAAACCCCAAGAAATTTTGGTCGTATGTAAAAAAAGTTAGTTGTAGTGGGAACAATAAGCCAGTTCTAATAAAAGACGGACGGGAGGTTGAAGACAGCCGCGACAAGGCTACCTTATTTAACACCGAATTCAAAAATTCATTCACGCAAGAAAACTTGGAAAACATCCCCACTTTACCACATCGTGTGGAATTAGAGATGGATCCGATAGAAATTGATAGCGTAGGAATTGTAAAGCAATTAAAACTCCTGAAGTGGGGTAAAGCGCCGGGTCCCGATGGTATACCGGTAAGAGTATTTTCTGAATACGCGGAGGATATTGAACCATTTCTGTCAGATATATTCCGTAAATCACTAGAAGAGAGAAAAGTACCTTCTAGCTGGAAAATAGCCCAGGTAATTCCCGTTTTTAAGAAAGGAGATAGGAGTGATCCTAGGAATTATCGACCCATATCTCTAACATCGGTCTGCAGCAGAATTCTGGAACATGTCATATGCTCGAATATAATGAAGTTTCTAGATGAGAACGAGTTACTTACACCATGTCAACACGGATTTCGGAAGAAGAGATCGTGTGAAACACAATTGGCCCTATTTTCCCACGACATAATGAAAGTTATCGATGCAGGTTCGCAAGTTGATGCGGTTTTTTTTGGATTTTCAGAAAGCTTTTGATTCTGTGCCACACAACCGACTTTTAGCAAAGATTCGAGCTTACGGTATTTCGGCTCAGATTTGCGAGTGGATACGTGAGTTTCTAACTGGTCGATCACAATATGTCGTTGTTGACGGGAAAGCCTCTTCTAAGATAAATGTTACTTCGGGCGTTCCTCAGGGAAGTGTAATAGGTCCCCTTCTTTTCTTAATATTTATAAACGATCTAGGTGACAACGTCAAATACTGGTTGCGATTGTTTACGATGCGGTTATCTATAGGGAAATAAGGTGCTCCGACGACTGCTTAGAAATTCAGCGTGATTTGGATGCTATTTTCGATTGGTGCCGTAAATGGCAGCTTACACTTAATTGCAAAAAGTGCAAGGCAATGCGGATAAGTAACAAGAAGAATCAGGTTGTTCACGAGTACAAAATAAACAATTCACCTGTTGACACGGTTGATTCCGTGAAGTATCTGGGGGTAATAGTACAAAGCAACATGAAATGGGACATGCACATAACTTCCGTCGTAGGCAAGGCTAATTCTAAATTACGATTCATAGGTCGTATTTTGAGGAATTGTAATGCTCAAACAAAGGAGATAGCGTATAAAACAGTAGTGCGTCCGCATCTGGATTACTGTTGTGGGGTTTGGGATCCGTATCGCAAGGTTCTGATTGACTCAGTTGAGAGGGTGCAGAGGAGAGCCGCTAGATTCGTGTCTTGTTGTTACAGCCCTTATGAAAGCGTCACAGAATTGATACATAGATTGGGCTGGGATAGTTTGGAAGACAGACGACGTAGCTTGCGTTCGAATTTATTGGAGAATATGCGAAAAAATTTAAATTTCGAGTGCAATGAAATACTTCTTCCGCCAACCTATTTAGGTCGCAATGACCGGAGGGATAAGATTAGAGAAATAAGATGCCGTACTGACACTTATATGTATTCCATCTTTCCTCGCACTATTCGGGATTGGAATGGGCGGGTTTAGGATTGGTGCTTAGCACCCTCTGCCACCCACAATGTTTGTGATTTGCAGAGTATGGATGTAGATGTAGATGTAGATGTAGACTTTTAATACTTGTTTACAATAAGGATAGCCTTTTAGGTGCAAAGTAGTAACATATGCTGATTGTCTACACTACACCAACAAACATTTGAGTACGATATCAACCTATTGAGAGCAATGAATAAAGTTATAGCGATAGGCTCTAATCTTGCATTTATCTATCAAACACTTCAAGAACAATAATTACAATGTGATTTAGTTACGAAACGTTATTCCAGGTTGTTTCCTATCTTGTCTGTTTGTGCAACCGTATGCAACACAACTTGAAATTATAAAAAACTTTGAAATATTGGAAAATGAAATGTTCACAGCAGCATACACAGTGCAAACATCCCAATGTTTTGGGGTGATTCCGATGGCCGCCACGCATGCGCAGTATGAGACGAGTTTTTATAGGAGGTTTCACCGATTTGGAGTTATTTCGTCTCTATATATTCCTTCATCCATGGGCAGTACCAGATCTGGTGAAGCAGAATCTCTGGATGTGCGACAGAAAGTTACGCCCATTGATACAGATAACAAGAAGAGCCAAGCAAACAATGGTTTTTTGAATTATGGTCTACAGATAAAATAGTATTTATTGGTTTATAAATTGACATACCCAAAGTAATTATGTAATCGGAAATGTGAATTATTAAGTGGAAAAGTGCAGCTAAGTATGAGAGGTTTTTATTTCTAATACAAGTTGGATTATATTCCAATAATGTAACTAACATTAAAGTTGCAATTGTTTTATGTTGCTATTATAAAACCGTTTAGACGGTTTAAAGATTTGATAACGGATATTTACAGACTAAAACTAAAATATCGAATTTTAATAAACTCCATGGAATTCGTCGTAAGAATTTCATCCAAAGAGGTACAACAAGTTTTACTTGAACAAGAAGGAAGTAAATCCTGTCGCTTCTCGTCAAACATTGTTCAAAACATATATAACTTTTAATAGTTCACTTGAAAAATTCAGAAAAATGTAGTTGTATTAATTTAAGGCATTCCTTGTAGAAATCATTTCCGATTGAACTGAAAGCGATAACATTCACTGCAACTTCGTTATTCATTGTCCTTCCACTGGAAATAAAATTTTATCTGCAAAAAACGTGACAGCTTTAAATACAAAATCAACCAGTTTTTCTGCAGAACCCATTTTACTATGCGAAACAATTTTCTTCTTCAAATTTGGTAACTAACGATTAATGAGAATATTCTCTATGTTTTTTGGGTATGGAAGGGGGAGATGACAGAGCTATTCACAGTCATTTAGATACCGTAAGATTTTTTTTATATATTTTTTTTTTTGGAAACTGTTTACGAATGTTAACGCTCTGACCGCACATTCAGGAAGAGGCGGGTTCGAATCCCCGTCTCGTCATCTAGGTTTGGATTGTCCATGATTTCCCCAGATCACTCTAGAGCAATGCGGGGATGGTTCCTGTAAAGAATGTCATGGCCAAATTCCTTCCCGTCCTTTTCTAGCTGTAAATACGTAAACGTCGACGAGGCGTAAAAACCATTAAAAAAAAATTACTCTTTACGTAGAGAAAGGAAGATTAGGTGGGCTGTAAATTGTCTCTTAAACCCTAGAGCAACCCGCCTCCTAGACTTCTCACGTGGGAGGAGAAACAATAAAATAGTAACAATTTAGCAGTAAATAATAGTCTCTGTAAATTGTACCACTATATATTTGCTAATGTGTGATGTTATGGATTTGTACCCATTATCCATGTCTTGTGTGATGTTAAGAAATTAACCAGTTATCAGTAGCTGATAATATCTTTGGTTTATAGAATAAACTGTTCCACAACAACCTCGAGAATATGCTCACATGGAATCAAAACGAACATATCTAAATTCCAATTAAAAAGTTTATGCGTAAGTTACATTTTTTGTCACTAGCTGTTGATAAATTACCTTGAATGGTTTAAGCGGTAAGGCCTTTCTATTTTCTCATATCAAAATTTGCTGGATGAATAGCAGCAGCACATTACTTCAGGAGCTGCGCTAGGGACACCTATCGTGCAACGCTCAAACTAAAGCAAGTGTAGTGTTGATCATTAGCTACCAGGTGTCGCTGTTCGCAACCTGCGGCAGTCAAGACCAAGACGACAAAGAAACGTTTAGTATCACTGGAGCACTCGATACTTAGCGCCTCTCAATATTTAAAAGTTAATGCTAATTTTAATGTCACATAAACGCATTTTGAGATTGTCATCTCTTTTTATTCTTTTTACGAGTGCGGGTATTTAATTCTCCTTCCGAGGTTCACTAAAACCTATTAAACATATTACATATACATTAAATACCGAATATACTTATGTCCATGAAATAAGGATCAGGTTTTGGAATAAATCACAAAAAACGCTAAAAGAATTTAAAGATGAAATTAGTAGAGGGGAAAAAGTAGGCGGGAAAAGAAAAGTGTAGGGAAGTTGCCACCGGAGCAGGCGCTCGATCGCAATCAAATTAAATCAAATTAAAATAATATCATAATTTTTATACAGTATTCCATGGAATAAAGGCATTGAGAGGGAAGATAATACCTCAACGATATTTCTAAGGCTTCATCTTTTAAAGTAGATTCTACCTTCTGGGATAATTTGTTCAAACCTTTGCGTTTAAGTCAAATATTCCTTTTAAATACATCTTGGAAGCTGTATGCGTAACAAGTATATTTGATATTTGTCTTGTATAGTGATGATGAATTTCATTAGCTTTTGAGTTTAATGCCTTTATTTGAAAAATTTGAAGGGTTAATAGATATAAATGCACGTTAGTGGAAGAATTTTCATAATGATTTTTAACACTGTCCACAACATTTCCGTGTTTTTTCTGCTAATAATTACTACGATTGTTCTTCACTTGAATTATGGGAGTACGTAATGAATTAAATGATGCGCTCCAAAGTATAGTTCCATATTTTTTACGCAAATCGTAATATGTAATTTTTGCATTTATTGTAACGGTTTTACCCGTGGTTAATTTTTAAATACGCAATGTACAGTAGATTTGTATTAATTTTGAGTTGAAATACTGTAACTACATTCTTCCGCGCGGTATAATACTGTGGTAATCAATTGCAAGACGTAATTTCCAAGTATAAATTAGGTTGTAATACATCCTGGACCACTAGAAGGGACGACGGTTCAAGTTTACGTAGCAATACACGACGTTGCTAACTTAGGACAAAATGATGTATCAATGCGCGTGTGATTGAGGCTTTGAATTTGTACCGCCAATATTAGCGGAGATGGTGGTTAGGTTGAAATTCAGCCTGGACCATAATGGTAACTGAACCTTGGCAATGGCAAGAGTAATTTAGTTATCAGTTATTTAAGCAACTTTCATAAGCACTATGTCACGCTGTGACGTCATGAATCGCGACGTAAACTACTCCCGAATCATGATCTCTAGTTAATCCAAGCTTAATGTACACCAAAGTATACCTTGGGAGTAGTTTAAATCGCGATACACGTCTTCACTAATACGGAGCTTATTTATTACCAATAATAACTAAATTCCTCCTGCCTTATGCTGTAACAAGAACATTCTGGTCCAGGCAGCATTTTAACCTAACCACTATTTCCGCTAATACTGCCACCGCAAAATCAAACGATACTGACACACCTTACAAGCATCGGAGCTACAGTTCGAGTAGTAGCAATATTTTCTGTATCAGGATTCCTAATTAGCGTAGCTTAAATTATCACAATTAATTTCATTATACATCTTCAGTATGAACTGCAATTGGACTAAAACACGCGCAATAACACAGCTACTGACTGCATCGCGATGTAAACTTGACCGCGTAGTTTTTATGGGAATCATAACATGCAACTTGTGCGTTTCTTGTAGTATGCTCACCGGTTGACAGTTTTAAAATTTGCAGTTAGTTAATTTCAAGTAGAAATACTAGAAGCGAGTCATTTTTAGATCGTGATGCAGGGGACTAGTGGATTAAGGACGTCGGTAGTGAGGTACACATTGTACTGTACGAGTGCTGTTCCAGGCCCAAACAATAGCGACGCATCAACCAATAGTATCCGCATGACGTCAGTAACGTGGCGCCCGTGTTAGCAACTTGAATCTTAAGTTAAATTCCCCGGAATTTCATTTATCATCCTGTTACAGGCTTCATTTCAACCTAACAAAATACATACTCAAAATACAATACGCGCTTTAATACATTCACTATATCGTGACCTAAACTTTGGCCCATAGTTGATTTCTAAATAAGTTACTCTCAAGGCCAGGGTTTTTAATACGTTTATCCACACACACACACACACACACACACATATATATATATATAAATTGGCAAACCGTCCGTATAACGACTGGGTATTGTTGCTGGCACTATATAGCGACGCGTAATTGTAATGGCTGTTTGCAAAATGATTGACGCTCTGCTCTGAAGTATCTATGGCAGACATTTATTAGCTAAGCCTATTACAGTGTAGTCGTACACTGATTAGTCATACAGTTATTAAAAGGCTTCCATGTAGTGTATATAACAGGAGAAAACCTTTTTTGGTTCTTTTTGATCTTACCATATCACTGCTTTCTGCGTAGTCACAGATATTATTCGATGCTATTGCAGAGCTTGTGACTAGATTACAGTACGTTCTGTACCAGCAAGACAACTGATATCCCGTGGTACAGCATATAAAAGATTAAGTCATAAGCTAGATTTTCTTAGTAGTTCCAGCGGTATCGTATACTGGTATTTCTCCGTGTTTATTATTATTAATTAACTGTGATGAAGCATGTATATTAGGCTGTACTGCATACCTACCATTTATCTTTGCTTGGTTGACCTTGGATGCAATCTAAGTCATTTCAAAAGCTGTAGGTTACAGGTTAATTTAATTGTAACAGAGCATATGCCGTGTTGACGTTTTATATGTACACCATCTTCCGAATTTCAAAATAGTTTTTAATCTTAAATTACTTCAACAAAGCGTCAAAACCAGAGTGGAATTATCACGCCACCGCCGAGTGATCAGCACATATTACAACACTGCTAAACACTTATTGCGTCTATGTCGTTGTTTGCACAGCTCGCAAAACAAAGGGATTATTTACGGGCAGAGCGCTTCATTGGCAGCAGGGCTTAAATTAATTCGTTATCTTATCTTCATCCAGAACGCCTTTGAGTTAAATTTTTAGTTTCTGAAACTTTTAGAGAGGTAATTTAGAACAAAAGTTATTATTTAATTAGCGTTTGGCAGGAATTACATCACACAGTTTACGTAGCTAAAAATGTGTAAACACAATTCAGGATAACATCTAAATGTATCCATACATCTATAAAACGAATGAAAATAGTGTGCATGCAAATAAACTTCAACCCACCCGTTTCTTGGTAGGGGGCGGGTGAATCAAGGTTTGGTTTAATTCCGAAAAAAGTTGGCGCGAATTTTATGAAACTTTGTACAGTACAAATGTTTCACATTGCGGGAATAAAGATAGGGCACGGGTAAATCTACGCCAACTATACCGGGCAACGCCGGGAACTCCGCTAGTTTTTAAAACAAAAGGCATTCACATAGAAATGTCCAGGTTAGACAAATAGTTAATTGCCGTTTTAGTCGCCATATAGAAATCGCTAGGGTCATGAGTAAGGTTCGGATCTTTATGTCCAAAAAAATAGAGAAATACACTTGCAAATATAACCTTAAGAGCCGGTAAATATGACCTAAAAATAACAAAATATGACCAAACATTTAAATTTGTTATACATGGAAACCATACTTAATTGTGCATTTATTTTATCCAGAAATGTGGTGTCCATACCTTAATTTGCTTCCGTGCACTCACTTCAACATTAGAAAATTAAATTTTAAATCGTTTTGTTGAAGTCACTTTAATTTCATATAATTTACAGAAAAGAACACTTTCCTCTGCACTAAAATAATTCTTTCCAAATTCCTTTACGTGACTTCGCACTTTCAGAAAATTTTGTTTTCAGCATGGCGGTATTCACTGATCCACTGCAGATTTAACACATTTCAGCATGAAAGAGGGAAGGAAAAAATAATGACTTTTCATAAATACCCGAACCCTAGTGGATATGATCGCAGAAAACACACGGTCACTATTGTAATGTCCAGCCTCTGCTGTCATTGATTTTCCGTCACCTCTCCATTTGCGAGACATTTCATCCAGCCGTTTTGGAAGACAGGGAAGGTTGGCAAATTCCTGCTGGCGTCCTGTTGTCGGCGAGGTTGCTTTGTTTGACGCAGGTAGAGATGCCACTCCCGGAGGCGGGGGGTGAGAATGGTCAAACTGTCGCGGGCACTTGGGGGCTGGACCCCGTACAGTCCGCATGTGTGTGTGTACGCGGATTTCAAAGAAACGTGGAGGTCGCGTTTTCGTCACGACAATATTTGTCGTGCTGTATTTTCTTTATGTGCTTCCACAAGTGAACCCACCTCAGTTGCCAGATGGAGTTAAAAGTGTTTCTTCATAGTGAAGGAAACATCAAGGTCGCCGACAGCCTCCAGCAGTTACGATAAGTGACAATTTCATATAAACCATTTTCACCCAGTATACGCCCAAACTGAAGGAATTTCTTGCTCTCCCTAGCCGGGAACAATTTTGTTCATTGTCTGAAGGCTTATTTTCTTTTTCTTTTCCTGGCTGAGTCCAATTTTTTGGTGTAAATGGTAAACAAACATGTATTTTTTTCATTGTTTTATTTTATGAATGTAATTTTTTTCCTTTTGTAATTAGAGGGTGGCATTTAAATTTAAGCCTGTTACTTTGCAATTGAAAAAATATTAAAAGAATTTTTTTTGTTAATAAAAAATCTTGCATTTCATGCACGTAAATGTTTTCTCGGCATAACGAGCCTAGACATCTCACTATGTAGCCTACACAGCTGTCCTACAGTTTTCTTTTAGGTTCTCTCACTTTCTTATTTGCTGTAACGTTTCTCTCGTAAACATCTGTTGTAATTAATGTTACTAGTTGTCAATTTGAAGAAGAAAGCGTTCCGAGATGGTTTCATCACTCTATAATGACAAACCGACCTATTGCTGGGGTGAGAACTGAAAGGGCAGGTACACTATGCCATCCTACCGAAACAAACGTTTCCCTCGACAGTAAGCGGAAAGGGTTCGCGGGGGAAAGAGAAAAAAGGAACAACTGTTTTTTAGTAGCAGAGAAAAACCGCTGATACAAACAAAAAGTGACGTCACACACGCGTATCGCTGTTAGTGTATTCAGGATGGTCCAGATATTATACGCGATATGTTCGACAAAACCCACAAAACATATGTTGGCAGTATACAAGGAAAGCTCTTAAAGCATAGGGAGCGTGCAAAAACCACGTAGCTCCATTTTGGCCTCCTGTGAACCCCCTTCCCCCCACGTAGCACGTAGCTTTTCTCCCTTTTGATTCCACAAGACATTTCGTACTGTTTTCTGATTACATACGGATATAATTAACTCAGGAAAATAAATATTCACATGCTGTTGTGAGTTCTGTTCCTCATTTTAACTGTGAAAAATGTTGTGAAAGGAAAGTTACGTGGCCTGGTTCGGACCCCCCCCCTCCCCCTACGTAGCCCAGCGTAGTCTTCCAGCCACCCCCCCCCCCCCTTAGACCGACACACGTAGTTTGTGCACGCTCCCATACGGCTCGTCGAAGTCATAATAGACGGGAATAGACTGTATCTGCGTCCACCCGAATGCGAGGCCAGAGCGTCACCGCTCACCAACAACGCTTTGCTAAGTGCCAGCATTTTGATTTCTTCGTCTTCTTCTTTCCGATTAGGCCTTCTGGGACCACGTTCCAATTTCAATTCTTCATCCTTTGTTGTTGTTTTTTCTTCCTTTCAATCCAATATTCCTTCGCCATTTCTTTTGTTTCTTCCCTCTCTCCCCAGACCACTTCGCAGCAGATTTCATTCCCCTTCTGCTTTTGAATCCTTCCAAAGTTAATACCTTCTTTCTAACGATCTCTCTTTCCATAATTTACTTTTGTCTTATCGTATTTCTTTCCAAATCTTTCTTAACCTCTTGAATCCAGCTGGTAGTTCATTTTTTTCCCCAAAGGTAATTGAATATCTTTTTCGTAGTCTGTTATCATTCATTCTATAGATATGCCCAAAAAACAGCAATCTCCATTCCCTTATCGATTCTGTTATATTTTCTATGTTCTGGTATATTTCCTTCTTGCTTCTTAATTTCCATAGTTCAATTGTTTTAACTGGATCCAAGATTTCTCTCATGATTCTTCTTTCTATCAATACCAATTTATTTAATCTATACTCCAACACTAGGCATTCACTATACGTAGACATTCTAGTTTCGCGACCGAGTTGTAATGCCTTATTTTAAGATTTTTCGACAAGCTCTTTTTGTTATAAATCGTTTTTAGTGATACCGTTTTGATTTCTGATTTATACTCGTTTTCACTGATTTTCTTTTTATTTAGTTTGTACGAGGTCTTGTAGTTGATCGAGTATTAGTAACTATTTTACGTCGCTAACTTTTTCTTTTTGGAAATGTTTGGTGCATAAAGAAGTTTGAAGAAGATTCTCACGGACTGATGGCGAACTAGACATGTGGAACTGGGACGATTGAAGGTAAAATTTATAGAGAAAGACGTAGATCAGAATAGGTGATAGAGGACGTAGGTTGCAGGCGGTATGTTGAGAAGTTGACGTTAGCTGAAGATAGGGAGCGTCCATAAACGAGGTAGCACCATTTTGACCTCCTGTAAACCCCCCTCCCTCCACGTAGCCCGACGTGGCCTCTGTTTACCACCCTCCCCTTCCCCCAACGCACGTAGCATATAGCTTTTGCCTCTACTCCCCCCCCCCTCCCCCCCCTCCCCCCCACGTAGCTTTTTTCCCTATTGATTCCAGAAGATATTTTGCTCTGTTTTCTGTTGTCAGACTATCGTAAATTACATACGGAGATAGTTAAGGGAAATAAATAAATATTCGCATGCTGTTGTGTGTTCTGTACCTTATTTTAACTGTGATAAATAATATGAATAGGAAGCTGGGTGGCTTGCAAACCCCTCTCCCCCACGTATCCCAGCGTAGCTTTCCAGCCAACCCCTCCCACCCTCTAAACGGAGCCACGTAGTTTATGGACGCTCCCATAGGAATAGATGTAACTATTTCATCAAAACAGACGAGTGACTGATGACAGTAAAGAAAAAATCATGTTTTAGACATCTCCATTGTGGAGTGTAGCCACGCGTTGTGAACGCCGATGTTGTTGTTTCTCTGTTGTGCATGTCTCCTAGAGCTGTAAAAGTAACGATGTATTCGTTACTAACGGGTTCGTCTCCTGACTCGAAGTACCGAATCGTTACTCGCAAATTCATTTCGTTACTCGCATGTTTCGTTACCCGTATTTGTCGTACAGATACGAACACGTTCCAGCTCCCGCAGGTAACTAATTTTGCCAACGTAAAGACTAATTTTGTACTTTTTTATTTTATTTTTTTAACTGCTTAACGTCTCCTATAACAACTAGGTCTTTAGAGACGGGAAAGGATGGGGGGCAAGGAATGGGAAGGAATTCGGCCATTGCCTTTTGAAGGAAGCATCCCGGCATTCACCTGGAATGATTTGGGGAAACCATGGAAAACCCAAATCTGGATGCCCGGACGGGAATTCGAACCGCCGTCCTCCCGAATGGGAGGCCAGAACCCTAGCCGTTACACCACCACGCTCGGTTTGTACTTTTTATTTTGTTTAACATTTGTATGGATAATTTGAGATAGTTACTGTTTTTTCATTGATAGTTCATTAGTGAGGATTTTTATTTCAAACATTTGTGAAATTTGTTTATTTTAAGAATTGATACCTTCTATTTTATTTTATAGTGTAATTCACAATATAAAAGAGTTTTCTAATAGTTTTTGATGTACACATCTGCACTTGTTATGTTCTAATAATATTTAATAAAATTGCAATGGAGCTCACACTCCGGTGGCAATTTCCCTACACACCCATATTCCCCCATTTCCTGCATCCACCTACATTCGCCGTCTACAAATTTTAACTTTAAATTCTTTCAATGTTTTTGGTAAATTATCCATAATTTATCTTGGTAACCTTTGTTATTGATTTAAAAGTTTTGAATATTGATAGTTTTAAAATGAAACAATTAACGCGGGAGTCAATAGTATTTTGCCTCCAGGCCCGATTTGATAGTATGTCCACATTTATTTTAATAAACCTATCGCAAAAAGATGAACAATTTTTAAAAAATTATATGAAAACTGTAAAGGAAGACAGTGGTGAAACCTCATATTTAAAAACGAAATACTTTGATAAGATTATATAATTTGTTAAATACATGTCCCTTTATCACATCAGGCTTCTATGCAGGGTTTTGAGCAGGCTATTTAAAAAAAAAATCGTCATTAGTTATTGTCACTGTCAGGTCTTTTTTCTTTTTGTATGCAAACAGGTGTTTATTTTGAAATTGGATTATTCTTTCGTATATAATATTCATTACAGTAAATCAAGTGTACATTCAGAGGTATTCTGTAAGATCCATGTGCTAATTACTTTACTCTAAGTTTTATCCGAATGTACAACTTACCTAAACTTATTTTATTAAATAAACAATTTACTCTAACTTTACCAAGTACGAACGAAGTCGTCCCGTATGCGATACGATGCGATGCAATGCTTCATGCTATTGTTCGATTGTACCGAAAGCAACGAGTAATGATTCGAAAGTAACGGGTATTGATTGGTTTAGTAACGAATACATACGGGTACAGAATTTCTCGTTACTTTCACAGCTCTAATGTCTCCCTACCCTTTTTGGGTGGCCAATGTGTTCCATTGTCCTCTTACCTGAGTGAGTGCAGCTATTTGGAGCCCGTGAATCATGTCGACTGTTGCTGCAGTACTTGACCTCTGTTCCTGTTGCACTGTGGAGCACGCCAGGAAGTCCTCCCAGACCGGAGGCGATAAGACCTGCAGGTATCGACTGCACGAGATGACGTCACCGCGCAACACGCGAAATGGCGCAGGTGGCGCCGCAGTCGGAACAGTAGGCCAGAACGCGAGACGCCACGTGTCTCTTATCTCTGATCTGCGACACTAACAACACTCTACAGTTAACAGCCTCTCATCACAGTGATTTAAACCTGAGCAATCACAACATAACAACAAAAAAAAAACTAGATGTTTAACCTACATGTTGTCAGATTCTTCGTGATTTTTTAATTAATACAGTAACTAAGTAGTCCACAAGGTATTTCAGTTTAGATTTCTGTTTATTTTCCAGAAAACTGGTCAGCGATATTGTTTATATGCAAAGATACAATCCAGAGATACTACTAACGCGGTCTTTGGCAGACGCAAAGTGAATCTGTATAAAACTAACTAACTGTGCTGCTGATTTCTTTATACAGGCTCTATCGAAATTTCCCGAACACTTCAAAAGCTTCCGCGAGATATTTCTCGAACATTAATAATTACTCAAACAATTGAACATGTTAAAAACAATCAGAAATAGTACTTAATCATTTAACATCATTACAAAACGCTCGGAAATGGAAATTAAAGATACTTAAACACAAAATTATTTACAGAAATCATTTTAAACTGTAGAAAATTGCCCTGTAGACATCGTAACTTGCATTAATACTTGGAATTACAAACATTTAAGCAATTCTCTTGCACAATTCGGTTCTTAAACATATTAAATGGCCTTTAAATAATTTCTTTTCATAAAACAAAGTCTGTATACACTGATTTAAAAGAAATGGCAAAACAAACATACCAGATCATATTCAAGCACACTTTAGCTCACTACAGATACTTCATTAAATACAATACTTAAAGTTCAGGTATGAGGGCTGTTACACTGTGGTTCGCTCGGATAGCACGACTTATACGGCAGTCTGGCACAATGCGAAAGGTACCGAACGTGATAGGTGAGCGGATAACGCTCTGGCCTCGCATTCTGGGGGACGCGGATTCGAATCCCCGTCCTGGCATCCGGATTTGGGTTTACCATGGTTTCTCCAAATCACTCCAGTAGAATACCGGGATGCTTCCTTCAAAAAGGCCGAATTCTTTACCATTCCTTTCCTCCGCCCTTTCTCCCCTCTAATGACCTTGACGTCGAAGGGGCGTAAAGCCATAAGCAAAAAAAAAAAAAAAAAAAAAAAAATCCAGTGAAGATTTTAGTATCGGCTTTGGTTACGCGAGTGGTAAGGATCTTGATGAAGAGAACACAGGAGACTGATCGGTCAGTAACACTGCCTGATCCGCAAGCATAAGTACTCACTCACACGAGTCGTTCACAAATCATACTGGGGTATTTTATGATAAAATGGAGTAGGGGAGACTGGGTACGGTTGTGACTGTCGTCATATTAGCCAAACTATAAGGAATACCGGGATGGGTTTTTTTTTTTTTGGTAACAGTTTAACGTCCCTTTTTAACAACGTGGTCTTTAGAGACGGGAAAGGATGGGGGCAAGGAATGGGAAGGAATTCGGCCATGGCCTTTTTGAAGGAAGCATCCCGGCATTCACCTGGAGTGATTTGGGGAAACCATGGAAAACCCAAATCTGGATGCCCGGACGGGGATTCGAACCGCCGTCCTCCCGAATGCGAGGCCAGAACGCTATCCGTAGAGAGGAGCGGCGTGTCTGTCTGAACGTGTTTCACGGTATCGCCTCTGCCATCGCGTGACATTAACAATCGTACAGGCCTACATTACTTTTTAACAGTAAAAAGTAAGTATTTTATTATATTTATTTTAATAACTGTTGTTGTAAGTGTACAGATAGAGTAATGAGTGTGTTTCCTCGTTATAAGTTATACATTAGTAGTTAAATAGCAGTGATTACTTTGGATGTAGTTTATTTTGTATTGTCATGGCGATTGTTGTTTTGCGAAGGAGTGCATTGGGGACGGTTGTGACATATTTTTTGGGTACGGTTGTGACAGTAAATTTTTCGTTTTTGATGCCCAGAAAACGCTTGAGGAAGACCGACAGCTGTACGAGGCACATTAGTCACGGTTACTTTTGCAGAAAATGCCTTGGGAAATACTATCCCTCCTTTATTTCCGCGGGTTAGTTATCACGATCATTTTGCTAGGGATCAATAGGGACTGTAAATTCTTCAGGCTGGATGCAAGGTGCATTGTTCCTAGGATTTCTGGAACAATTTAAGAAATTTCCTAATGCTTCTCCAAAGCATACAATCTTGCTAGTGCTGGATAACCATTCCTCGCTTATCCACATTAATAAAATGGATTTTTGTAAAGAAAATGCAATCACTTTGCTTTCGTTTCCTCCCTACTGCTCGTACAACCTGCAGTCCTTGGACCGACCTGTCATCGGACCCTTAAAAAATCTGAAAAAAAAACTACTTGTGACGAATAGATGCGGAGTCACAATGACATTCTGCAATATACCAGGTATTATAAAAATGATCTATATCAAGAATTTTATAATAACTATTGATGCTACAATGCCTTATTAGTTATAAGCGATTAAGGTGTTCCCAGATTAATTTCTATTGTCATGTAAAAATTAAATTTATCCAGAAGAAGATTATGTTACATTATGTTTGATATTATTTGAAATAAAAGTGATTTTAGACCGTTTTGTTGTATTTTTGAACCTTGCACTACCGACCCCAAGCACTGTCACAACCGCCCCTGGGGTGTGGTCGGTTGTGACACTTTTTCTTTCTTTTCTAATTTGTTGCTGTGACTTAACCATTGTAGTTAGGGACAAAACTTTATTATTTATGTGTAGGAAAATGTACATTTTACTATAAACATCACCTTTCTTCCAGGTAACTGGCATACTAAGAAAATTATGAGTGATCAAATGAAAATTGTCACAACCGTACCCAGTCTCCCTACACGCCCGGGAAACAAACTCTGCACTCAATACTGGCCTATTTTTGTCTTATTTTTGCATCGGCGTCGTTAAAGGAGGAAATGGAATGGGAGCAAGAATCGGGAAGAAATTCAGCAATCGTCAATCGGAAGAACGATCCCGGCATTGGTCTGGATTGGTTTGGGGAAATTATGTAATTTACAAATCTCAATGCACGGACGGGAAATCGAACCCGCGGCCTGGAGTGTTACCACTCACTCACCACGCTCGGTAATTTTTAACATTCAACTAAATTGTTCAGCTCGCTGACCCGCTCAGCTACAAAAGAAAATTTTCTGAGTCCCAAGCGCGTATACTCCCGTCCTGTTTTTAGTCATGATCATCTTTATACGTTATCCAAACCCTGTATACCTCTTTGGCTTTATGAAGAGTATTGGGCAACATTGTTCTCATTTTTGTTTATTTTCACCCTGAACCTGTTACGTATTCACTGCACTAAAGATATCTTCTATGTAAACCCTAGTTTGTACCAGAGGAATTTGGATGAAAAGGAAATCAGCATTTGAAGAAAATTTCAGACACATTCAGGAAAAGACGAATTAAATTCTACGGCCATATTAACACAATGAGTAACAACAGATAAACCAAAAGAATTCTCAACCACGCCATTTCAATTAAATCAAAAACAATTGGCTAATTGAAATGGAAAATGATCTCCAGGAAATTGGAACACAGATGATATCATACAGGAAGGAAGCTGATTTAGTAGCGTGGGCAGTAACCACAAATTTGTCAACAGCCAGTATATTAGAAGGAGGAACACCTGGACGGAGGAACGTAGAAAAGAGCACAGTGAGAGGATGAAGAGATTTCTGGAACAGAAGAAAAACACATCTGCTAAATAAGTTCATTCGCACTCCTCAGTTGGGCCTAACGAAGGAAGAAGAAGAAAGTGGACACACGTTCACGAAACCTGGAGACAGACGAGTGAGATAGCTTCATGCTTTGGCGACCGCGACAAGGACCCCGCTAGGCGTACACAGTTTTGAAGACTCGTGTAGTGAGGCGTCGTAGTTTACGAACGACGCCGGCAGGTGGCCGCTCGGTGTGTCGCATGCGCCGTGAGCGCCCGTATCGACGCCCGGCGTCGCGACGCCGCCGCCGCCAGTCGCCATGCTGCTGTGCCGCGTCGTGCCGTACCGCCCTCTGCTGCTGACCACGCTCAGGGTGAGCCAGCAACACTCCTCTGTGACCACAGTCGAAGGCTGATAGCGCACCAGTCAAGCTGCATCCTCTTCCCGTATCCCGCGGACCCTGTACGAAGATTCTTGTCATTCCTCCGCAACCCTTCTGTCAGGTTGTTTATTATTTCTTCCTCTAGGCTGTGTGCGCACAGTTCGCAATGTGCGTTTGTTTGTTGACAGATGACTGCAGTAAAAGCGATGGGAGAGGGTACAGTACAATTTTTCAGTTAATTTCTGGTTTAATCAGGGATATATTTAGTATTGATGAGAGATGATTAAACTTTTCATTATAAAGAAACATGAACAATCTGACCCATGCAAAAATTTCGCGAATATAGTGATTATTAAGGTTGGTGGTTTGTAATAGGTTCATAGACGAACCGCCCCATTTGTAGCAATTATTTATTTTTTTAGTGTCATAGATACGTAAAAAAAAAATACTTACGACATATTATGAAACAATTAGGAAAAATTTTTGAACGCCTAAATCAAATGTGACAAACCGTCGCTGATCTTAATAGGTTCCAACTGACCTATACAAAATACACACAGAATATCCATACGTCTGTGATGTGTGTAGCCCGTGAGAACATATCACGAATATAATGTTTATGTAGGAATTGTATAGAAAATCAGAAATGTTTCTGCAACAGAAAAAAATATCCGATAAGCTAGTTGTTGAGCCAAAAAAAAAAAAAGTCTATTGAAACCTCTGTGATGTGTGTAACGCGCTCACTCCTTGCCGGTGCCAGTGAACTTGTTTATTAATACCTCTGTGATGCTGCTGTCTAACGACTTAGCTCTGAAGTCTACCATACGCGACTTTCATTATTATTACTATCGTCCTCTAAGGGTCAAATTCCGAAAAATTGTTTTCTCATAATATGAGTTGATCACAGAGGAGACTTTAATATTATAAATGATACCTCATTCACTCATTTACCTATTTCGGTTATATATTAATGGAGATAAATGACTCGTGACACTAAAACGCCTTATAGAACCATTCATACTTTTTCCCCTTAAGAGTTGTATTCCAAAAAAAAAAAAAAAAAAAAAAAAAAAAAAAAAAAAAAAAATTTGTTAATACATACCGTCACAAAAGCAGAGACATTGCTCTTCATAATGCTACTTCGATTCCAGGGAGTTAAATGGCTCGAGATACAGGGTGTCCAGAAAAGGAATCCCTGATTTCAAAATGAAATATCTCGAAAACAAAGATCGATAGAGGAATGCAGTAAACGGTATGTTTATCGTGACAGCTGTAAGAAGTGTATACAGCAGTTTGAAATAATAGTTACAAAAGCTGCTAACAGATGGCGCTCTAATCGCCATACGTAATGCCTAAATAGTGATCCGAAGCTCAGGGCGATCAGTTCCACCATTGAAACGTGAAAGGAGGTTAGCGTACCGAAGGAAGAGTTTAAAACCATGATTGTTTTCATACGATTATTTCACTTATGTATGCTGATATAAGCTGTACAGCGTACAGCGTACAGCGCCATCTGTTAGCAGCTTTTGTAACTATTATTTCACACTGCTGTATACACTTCTTACAGCTGTCACAATAAACATACCGTTTACTGCATTCCTCTATCGATCTTTGTTTTCGAGATATTTCATTTTGAAATCAGGGAGTCCTTTTCTGGACACCCTGTATATATATATATATATATATACGTATTTTAGAAATATTGACATTTTTGCCCTTTAAGGGTCAAATTTGGAAAAATTATTTTCTTAAAATACGATGTCACAAAAGCGGACGCCTTAAGATTTAAAATAATACCTCATTTATCGATTTGGGTTCGGCGTGAAGGGAGATAATGTCATGTGACATTTATAATACGCAACAACAATTACATTGTAATTATTGAACAACTTTCTTTTAAAATATTGCGCAATCCTGCACAATGCGCGACACAGTTTGTGGAACCTCACCGCAGTCACAGTACGGAGAATCTGCCCAGCTCCAGGTGTGGAGAGTTGAAGCAGTTCTTCCCGTACCACATCTAATCAGATTTAATTTACTCCAGATTGACTGCGGTAAGTTGAATCCTGGTAGTTTTGAGCAGGGATTGGTAATTTGCACTATGTCCTGTGGTGTTGACGATGTCCATTCCGCTGTCCAGCTATCTGTAGGGCTGAAGGAGGTAGGTGTTAGACTGACAGCAGTCTTCCAGGCAGGGCGACGTGACTTGAACCGTGTTTTATATTTCCTAACACCTCCATGAATGGGAAGAGGCTCACTGGTCAGAATTCTCGACCATAGTTTTACTAGAACTTCTTGCCTTCTGGTGTGAGGTGGTGGGATGTTGCTGAGCACCGGCAGCCACTGCATAGGTGTTGACAGAAGCGAGCCAGTTATGATTTGGAGGATCTGAATGTCTGCCAACTGGGTGTGAGAGCTATTAAGCCACACACTGTAGCATCAGTTCCCCTGAAGTTCCTGCCAGCCGTTGAAGTAAATGGTTCCGACTTTTAAGCTTGGCAACTGTATTCTGAAGGTGCCTTTTGTAAGTGAGGGTCCTATCTGACATCCAGGTATTTTGGGATACTGTTAAACTTCAACATCGGGTCTCTCAATAATATAGTTGGCTGGTAGTTCATTTGTTCGTTGCTAAAGAGGAATGTAGCTATTTCTGTTTTCTGATGATTAGGTTGAAGGTGCTTCCTTCGAAAGTAGACATCCATATCCAGAAGGTAATGAGTCAGGATTTCTTCAGCCTCTGCGAAGTTAGTTCTTTGCACTGTAAGGTTGATGTCATCAGCATATACAAATTTACCACATACTGTGTGTGACAGGTCGTGAGTATAATTTAAACAGTATATGGCAGAGAACCGAGCCTTGTGGTATACCATTATTTAGCTTGTAACATAAATGTGTCATTGCTACAGACAGCATCATATAACAATCAAAATTAGCGTAAAATAGCTGACAGTTAATAAAAAACGTTAAAAATATGAGTTTTTTTAAATTTGTTTTGAACTACATGTTGAATTAATTACCTTGTAGTTTATGAGCGTACAGGATTGTGCGCTCTAGGCCGGAGGTGTCAGCTGGTGGCTGGTCACGCGCATGTCATTGGGCCATGGATTTCTATAAAAGTTACAACAAACATCTGACTGGTTGGTTGTAAACATTGCATGTGGTGTGTAGCATATGACGGTCCTAGTTGCACTTGGGCTATTGCTAATACGTGTCCCTCCTTCTTTGATGGTCCGAAAGATACTCTCCAAAAGTGAGTTCAAGCGTAAGAATCATAGAGGAAACAACCGCACGAGTTCGTTTGGTCGTCCCACTCCAACTCTAACTTATTCACAAACAGCAAACTGAGGCAGTGAATTTTCTTCGGTACTATTGGCAGCGTTTTCCATGAATTGCAACAACAAACTTGTAATCTGCGTTGGAGCTTAATACGTAAGACTTTCTGAACAAGGAAGAGGACCCGCTTACGTCTTGTATCACCAATTGATTTAGATTAGTGATTTCAGGTTCGCGAGGTTTCCGGCAGTTCAGTTACGAGAAGGAAAAATTTATAGTTTATAAACCGTTGCTTCGGCAATTAGTTGGACTCTGATCCATTTCACCACACTGTTGCGACATGGAAAACTACATAACACACACATTTTTTAATTGGCTTTTGACTTCTTAGACCAAACGAATGCAGTTGTTCATTAAATAATATTTCAAGCCTACTATGGCTGCAACTTCCTCACACTTGTAAAAAATTAATTGCGTTTAGTATGTTTGGTCGACGTACCCCCGCAGGTTTCAGCCGTCGAGTTTCAATTTGCCGCGCAATCAGCGCTCGTAGTGGCTCCCTTAACCTAATCTGGTTAAGAGAACCTACAATTTTTTGTGGAGTCCAATCCACGGAGCACCCACTTAACACGCATTCCGGCCAGTACTTCGCATGCGGTGTTGCTCGGAACAGATCAACTTAATTGCAGGATGATGGATACATAGGGCACTCGAGCATATGTTTCTAGGTTTGATCGAGCGTGGTGGTTTGAGTGAAAATGTTCTGGCCTCGCATTCGGAAGGGCGTGGGTTCAATTCCCCGTCCGGGCATCCAGATTTGGGTTTTCCATGGTTTCCCCAAATCACTCCAGGCTAATGCCGGCATGCTTCCTTCAAAAGGCCATGGCAGAATTCCTCCCCGTTCCTTGTCCCAAATCGTTTTCCGCCTCTAATGACCTTGACGTCGACGAGGCATAGAGCCATAAGGAAAAAAATGATGGTTTGGTCGTAATGTAGGCAGCGTGGATACAACGCCATTTCGCCAGATTTGCTTTGGAGCTGCTCACGCCTGTAAAAACCAACAACAATCATTTAAATTCCCAACCGCAAAACCAAAGTCCCTCCAAAGCTTTAAATCAAAACTGTGAGCGAATACTTCCTGTCACTCAATCTGCTACATTTGTGTAAGTTTTACTTTACTTTAATATTTGTTCTGTACACTCTGCGAGACTTAAACAATAAACCAAAACTATCTCAGTAAATGGTGTTGAAAGAGGAACATAAGTGGTAAATTTCACTCAACTCTTCACTACCCAAAACGAGCAGTCGAAATCGTTTTTGCGCTTGTAAGTTGAAACTTTGCACGAGCTGAATGTTTGGAAACACCGACGAGCGAGTGTCGCGATATCGACCCGTCTCTATATTTAACGCAGTTCCGTGAGTCGATAGCAGCCGCGCGCCGCCGAGCGAGAGATCGATAGCCAACGCGCAAAAAAGGTTTCCAAGGACACACAGCGAACTTTCTGGACGCGCAGATCCCCAAGGCTCAGCTCCGAGCCACGGCATCATGCACTGCGGCTGACGTCACTCCACTGTGCACGCCGATTGTCCTTCGCCACTGTTGTGTATGCTACACCTCGTTGTCGTGACCAAAAATCTCTTATACGCTAAGCCGAGGAACAAGACAGCAGTGAGGAGCTGAAATTCAGCAACGCTAGGGCGGAGTTACTCCGAGGGCGGCGATTAAGTTGGCGATTGGCTTAGGCATGTCCGCTTGAGAATGGCGGTAAAGCAGGAAGATTGGATCCAGGGGCGCTTCCCGCACGAAATTAAGCGGATCCGCAATCTGTGATATCCGGCGAAAACTTGTGTCAGTGTGCATGGTCTTGCCTCCCCGTTGTCGCTTTCCGACCAGTCATGGTTTCTATCGGTTTTATTGCCTCGTTTGCCTGTACAGTGTACACTTGAAGCTGTAATTTGACTCACGTCAACAAAAGTGTGTGTTGTCCGTGACCCATAAGTAAATAGTTTCACTTTTACGTATTTTAGAGAACTTCCGTTTGTTGTTGTATGTATTACTATAATTTTTGTTATGTCATTCTATTGACTAATTAGCTCCCAGATCGTTCAGCCACACACAAAAAAAATTATACAATTGGAATTCTTTCTCAGATTAAAGTAATAATATAAAAAGAAGGTTAAAACTATTGATAGCTGTTTTTTTATTTTTTAAAAGAAAAAGATCTATGGAGTTAACGGTTTCCAGAACGGTTTGAAAATGTTTTTAGCACAAATTGTTTCCGTACTTCGTCAGATTTGAGATATTTGTCTTCAAGAAGTGTATTTCAACTTCTTAATTCTGCTGATACTATAAGATCTATATTCGCAAATTTTTCAAATACCGTAAAAGTTGACATGAATGTTCAGTCTGACTGTCTATAGCAGGGGTGGCCAACCCAAATGATCTTGCGGGCCAATTTGGAAATGCATCATAACTCCGAGGGCCGCATATAAAATTATATATCCCCGTATTACATTTAGCCCCACTATAGACGTTTTTTAGTGAAAAATATAAACATAATGAATTATTATTATTGTATTTCCTATTATTCATACATGTAAACATAGATAATATAATAATAATGATACGCATAAGTTGGACAGATAATTTTTAAATAAATGGATGGACAAATAAAGTATTTTTTTAATATGTTGGTTTTTAATACTTTGTCCATTATAAAATAAATATATTTTGTAAGAGTGTGATGAATCTCGGAGGCCGGAAAAATGTTCTAGGCGGGCCGCGGTTTGGCCACCCCTGGACTCTAAAGAAATAATCTTGCGGAAAGAGGGTCGTGGTAAAAGCTCGTAAATTTAAGCCTTGTTACCTGCAGTCTGCTTACCACAGTTCACCGTAGTCGACGTTTTACACATAAAAAAAAAACTTTTGAAAAAGAAGTATACGACGGAACAATCGAGGCACGAAGCGTGACCCTGACGCTGTATGATCCACCTACCGAAGTGGTTCCCAGATATAACGATCTCAAAGAACTGCGGAAAGTTGTTGAGCTCTTCAATAATTGTTTTATTTTTGATCATTTCAATCGAACTAACGAGCCTTTTCTGCCGCTGGCTGAATATATATAACTCTTTGAAAATAAAGTGACAGTTTTACTAGGCCTACTCAGTAGATCGATATTTTTTCAAACTGATCATATTTACTGTAAGGCATGTAATAGGCTCTAAAGCTGAATACTTGCCACATTTGATTATTACAATTAAAACAAAAGTCTGAAAAATTACTTTAGGAAGTTTAGAAGTTTTTAAACTTGGGAATCTAAATTTTTATTAACAGTTGATTTTTATTCTTTAATATTATAGTTGTTTTTATTAATTCAATGAATTGACGTCTATTATTTAATTTGGTAACACTTTAATTATTGTGCCGGATCCCGCAGGAATGATCAATCCCACAATCCGGGATCGAGAACACTACGGGATTGCAGTCCGTAGTGACGACACAGTGGGTAAACGCTGAGTGCGTCTCATTGTGGCATTCTTCAGGCGCGGAAGCGCAGAGCGGGTATACTAGAGGCACGGATTAAGCACCCTAGGTACTTGGCGTCCATTAATTATGGGTGGTAACATGGGGGGGGGGCGGTCCGACGAAATCTCACCAACCCTCACCAAGGGATTGGGGGGGGGGGGGAGGATTTTCCACAGATAGATGGCGTCAAAATAAAATTGTGAGGTCTCCCACCAAATATCTCAGCAAACGCTCACGAGGGAAGGAGGGGAAGAGGGAGGGAGGGGAGGGGGGAAGGAGGGAGGGGTGGGAGGTCCCACAGTAAATCTCAGTCGCTAATACTAACCATTTCGGGGGGGGGGGGGTGCCACCAGATCTCACCAATGCTCACCAATGTTCACCAAGGGGGTGAGGGTAGAATTAAAAAAAAAATGTTCAGTGCTGCCATTTCTACGGACTCATCCGTAGATCTACGGATTTTTATGAAAAGTTAGGATTTTGTTACAATATCTACGGATTTTTGACACTTTTATCATTTGTTAATTTTTTCCTTATACTGGTGTTTTGTTAAACTTTGAGCGTATAGTGTTAATGCATTGCAGAACTGTCAATAACTGTGAGTCGTTTCCTTGCAACCGCTCGTGTGAACCAACGATTGAAATAAAGCTCATATTTTGTTTGGTTACAGATTTTATAGATCTTAAGAGACCGTAATACAGAACTATCTGCGCATCTATAGTGACACGCTTGTTGGCACGACTTACAAAGCAGTGCCTTCCCAGAAGGCTTAACCAATATCCGAGAATCAAAGTGAATCGCAGTTTTTAACATTTCCTGTTACATAAGATTTGCTAAATTTAATTCAACAAAAAAATGTATGGTCACTAGGGAAAAATAAAAAAACTACTAGGCATAGCAGCAGCAGTGATGAAAGTGAGATGTATACAGGGTGTTACAAAAAGGTACGGCCAAACTTTCAGGAAACATTCCTCACACACAAACAAAGAAAATATGTTATGTGGACATGTGTCCCGAAAAGCTTACTTTCCATGTTAGAGCTCATTTTAGTATCGTTAGTATGTACTGTACTTCCTCGATTCACCGCCAGTTGGCCCAATTGCAGGAAGGTAGAGACTCTTCGTGCTCGTATTGTGGACGGCTGTGATACAATACGCCATTCTCAAGGGCTGCATCAGCGCATCAGTTATTCCATGCGACGGAGGGTGGTTGCATGTATCCTCGCTAACGGAGGACATTTTGAACATTTGCTGTAACAAAGTGTTCGAAGTCACGCTGGTACGTTCTGTTGCTGTGTGTTTCCATTCCATGTTTAATGTGATGAGCTCTAACATGGAAAGTAAGCGTTTCCGGACACATGTCCACATAACATATTTTCTTTGTTTGTGTGTGAGGAATGTTTCCTGAAAGTTTGGCCGTACCTTTTTGTAACACCCTGTATAATATGTTCAGAGATATTTCTTAGATTCAATGCAGAATATTATGTTTGCCATTTTAAAGACCTGGAAAATAAAAAAACCTTAATTTTGACCCTCTCTTCAATAATTCTTGTTTCAGTCTTTCAGTCAGCGAGTCTCCGGATTTTTGTACCAAATCTACTGAAATTTTAGGGGCCACCTACGGATATTCATTGCCAAGTGGCTGGCAGCACTGATTAAATGCTCTTGTAATTAACGCGTGTTTGAATGTCTGTGTTGTTGTTGTCGTTGTTGCAGGACGAGCAGCGCCCGGCGGGATCCTCTCCGTGGCTGCTCGAGGCATCACACGGACACCATGGTGAGTGGCTGCTCCACGATATGGCATGATGCACTATACGATACGGTACATTCCTACATTAATCCGCTTCTCCCTCCTCATACTGCCTCGCACACACACTAGTGTGCAAGACTTAAGGACGAGTATCCCCGCCCATAGAGAAACATCTTTGACCAGACAACTGGGCGATCCCGCTGTGACTAGTTGCTTGACAGACATCCTTGCCTAGAGATACGCACGTCAAAATTCGGAGTTTCTGGTAACATACACACAGCTTCTCGGCCTACAACTTGTCTCAAGCTGTCAGTCAGAGGTAGCGCTTCGACAGTCGACAGTCTGCAGTGACCTCAACGCGACCTTGAGGTAGGCGCCAGTCACTTGCCTTCCGCAAACTCAAATTCCCTTCACACAGCAATTTGCAGATACAGAAAAATTCGTATGGTTTCAAACTGCTTTTGAGGAAGCAGAACATTGCTTTGAACAATTATCTTATTACATCTCTTCCATATTATTGAGATCTTGCAAATTTATATGTACCATATACAAAGATCAGCAAAAACATTATGATTACTTACTTACTAGCATATTGGTCCACTTATCGACCGCAATACAGCAGCGATTCAGCGTTCCATAGATTCTGCAAGTCCTCGGTAGGCTTCCAGTGGTATCTGACACCAGATGTCTACGCACAGGTCACGAAATTCCCTTAAATTATGTACCAGTGGTTTGAGGGCGCGGCATCTGGGAACGAGCATCACTGAAACGGAGAGGCTGGTAGGCTGTTCGCGTGCTACTGTAGTGAGCATCTATGGAAAGTGTTTGAAGGACGGTGAAACCACGAGTAGGTGACAATGTGGTGGATACCCACGCCACAACACAGAACGTGGAGGTCGGAGGCTTGCCCGCTCTGTAAAGCAGGATACGGGGTGATCTGTGGCAGAATCGCTATTCGTGTGCTCTCAAACACTTCTGAAAGCACCAGAATTCTACTATTCCGTCAGATCTGCCACAGATCACCCCCTATCGATCTTTAGAGAGCGGGCAAGCCTCCGACCTCCACGTTCTGTGATGTGGCGTGGGTGTCCCACTACATTATCGCCTACTCGTGGTTTCACCGTGCTTCAAACACTCTGCATAGATGCTCACTACAGTAGCACACGAACAGCCGACCAGCCCGTACGTTTCCGTGATGCTCGTTCCCAGACACGGCGCCCACAAACAGCTGGCCCGTAATTTAAGGAAATTTCGTAGCCTGTGCGTAGAAATGTGGTGTCAGATACCTCTGGAAGCCTACCAAGGACTTGTAGAATCCATGCTACGCACAATCGCTACTGTATTGCATTCGATAGTTGGAGCAATTCTCAATGCTTTGGCTGACTAGTGTACTCTCTGATATAATCGTCCCTTTGTTTAAATATGGCACTTTGTAATAAGAGTAATGGTAAGTGAAATAATAACAGTCTCCGCACGGTCTTTTTGTAACCTCCTTGGCGCTGTCCTCTCCTGTTTGAGTATTCTCTCGCAAATCCTGTCACTGTGTTTCTTTGTTTGTGTTGTTGCAGGCCAGACACTGCGACCTCTGTACCTGCGGATAAGCAACACGCCTCCAGACCTCAACCACAAAGGTGAGCATCCGGTGACAGAAGACATGAGACAGCTCGAGGCAGTACTAAAAGTCAGCGGCGGATTAGTTGTCGGTGGTAGTTTTAAAATGACCTGTCCCAAGTACTTTATAGTATCGCGTTTTATAGCTAACACTCAGCTTGTGGTCGATAACTATGACAGAAACTAATACACTAACAACAGCTCAAACGTAACTTGAGACAAGATCTAACTACACAATACAATGTTTTACACAGTTCAGTAGATACTGTAGTACGTTGTAGTTTTTTTAGTCCTGTTGGCCGAATTTCAAGTAGCTTTTTTTTCTGTCATCAGTCTCTCGACTGGTTTGATGCAATCCTCCATCCTTTCCTATCTTGCGCTAACCTCTTCATCTCTACATAGCCCTTACAACCCACGTCCTCAATTATCTGCTTTACATACGTATTCTAATCTCTGTCTTCCTCTGCAGTTCTTACCTTTGACTGTTTCCTCTACTAACAAATCCAGCATGTCTCAAAACATGACCTACCATCCTGTCTCTTCTTTCTGTAAGCTTGTTACACAAACTTCTTTCCTCACCCATGATTTCCACAATTCGTTCGTTTCGTACTTAAACCGTCCACTTAATTTTCAGCATCCTTCCATAGCACCACATCAAATGATTCAATTTTCCTTACGTCTGTTATACCTAAAGTCCATGCTTCGCTGCCATAAAGTGCAGTGTTCCACACACAGAGTTTTAAAAACTTCTTTCTGAATCCTAGATCAATATTTGAAACTAAAAGATTTCTCCTTTTCATGAAGGCTCTTTCCGATCGTGCTATTCTGATTTTAATATCATTCAAGTAGCTATGTCAGCTTAAAACTAAGAAACAGAAGTGGTGCCCAGAACATGACAATAATCTCAAAAGGAATGTCAGCTGACATATTCACACTAATTACGCTCGTCTTTTTCCCCTTTGTGATTTACGCTTCGTCTACGTCCACGTCGTTATAATCGGGAGAAGTTTCGGGGAAGTGAACGGGAAGGAATTCCGCCATGGCCTACCGAAGAAACCATCCCGGTATTCGCCTCGAGTGATTTGGGGAAACCACTGAAAACCGAAATCTGAATGGCCGGACGGGAATTCGAACTCGCGTCCTCCAGAATGCGGGACCTGAGCGAAGTAGACTCGTGTTCGCAGCCATCTTTCGTTCATGGCAGCAGTAGTTAGGACTTAAAGTGGACTGGTACTAAGGAAGTGAAGGTCACTTTACCATACCACTCGGCTATCTCCTAGTACTTACATTGTTAGGGCACTGACCTTTCGTAATGTAATTGTGAACTTGGATTTTAATATTTCGTGCGATTTATGAAGTGCTTCCTTATGTACGAATTTACGAAAAGTGAAGAAATTAAGAAATTTATCGTTTCTGGGTTTATTAAATTATTAATTTTCTGATTGGCTGTTTGGAACATTCAAAATTAGTATCTTTTAGGTGCGATATTTTTAGAGAGAGTGATATTTTTTTTTTTTTTTTGACAGCGCAGAGAGGAAACGCGGAGCCAAAGGAAGTTTAACTGTGAAATTGGCGTCAAAAACTCGTTTCCTAGTAATTTTCTTTATGTAAAGGAAACAGTCTGAAGACTGGAATTTTCCAGGACGCGGAATACCTTGTGTCGCGGGCGAGCATATTCTGGAGGCAGTGGGTCCCAATCGCCCTCCAGCCCTCCAGATTTTGGGTTTTCCACGGTTTCTCTAAATCACATCTAGCGAGTGCCGGGATGCTTCCTTCAAAACGCCATGACCTCGACGTTGATGAGTCATAACCTAAGCCATTAGAGGAATCAATTTCTCTGGTCTAGCTGACTGTATCCCGCCGAAACGAATACTGATTCTATTAGCTGAGCCAGTCAGTAAGGGCTCCAGTTAATGCAGTGTAAATTTCTCTGGTCGTTTCTGTCCGCAGCTTTTGATGACGGCTGGAAGTTAATGACCCCTCGAACAGCATCCTTTTAAGAGAGGAAAGGTTTACCGAGAACGGCAACTTGGCAGACATGTTGGTGATACATTATTGGCGCGTCACTGAGTAACCAGAAAAATCGCGGCATCAGATTGGAGGTTTTGCGATTCTTTGTTGTGGGGTTCGTGGTTGACCAGTCGGTTAAAGACGCGAGGAGCGATCTCCCGCCACTAGCGGGCAAGTTGTCTACGCCGTGCAGGAAGGGTTTTGCCTATCATTTCTGAAATATGCTGCAAAGGATTCAAAATTTGCATCAAGGTGACCAAATGATTAGCTGCAACTGTCGACAATGCTCCTCGAACCAGTCTCACGTGATCATCTTGAAACTTTCTTTAATGGTCCTCAGGAGTGTTGCTCCGTGACCAGAACACCAAACCTATACCCGGTTGTATCGTTATGTAACCACGACCTCGTTCCACAATGCCGTTTTCTGGTGTGACTTGAGACACGTAATTTTCCACCCTCCTGCCTTTACCCTTAATTCACTTAACTTGATTTCTGTCCACTTTTCCCTAATTGTTTCTGTTAGTAGTAATATGTCGGACTCGTTTCCAAAAATTTTCTATGATCATTCGGAAGATACACAGTATCACTGAAATCTGTAGCAGGTTACAGAGCAGTCTATTACAGACAATTTAAGTTTATTAAAAAATTCATCTCGCGCGATAGAATAGTCAAACATCTCTGAAGATAATGCACAACTCGACTTAAAAAGTCTTATACACTCGCAAAAGTTCTCGTAAATAATTATTGTTCATCAGCTTTCAGTGTATCGCCGTATGAGAGAGAGAGAATGTTCGACTCACTCGTCTCTTTATGCTGTAGTCTCGCTGGCCACCACGTGGTGTACTCGTGCACAGACCAGGTCACTGCAACCGCTGCCGACAGAAACAAAGACGCCCCCTTGTTCTGGAGGGACCTTTTATCTGTTCAAAACTAACGGGAGTACCAACGCTACCATCTTTAATTTAATTTAATTGCAATGGAGCACAGGCTCCGGTGGCAATTTCCCTACACACCCATCTTCCCCCTATCCTGCACCCACCTACATTTGCCCTCTACAAATTTTATCTTTAAATTCCTTCAAAGTTTTCGGTAAATTATTCATCATTTCTCTTGGTAACTCATTCCAATCCCTGACACCCTTACCTAAAAAAGAGAATCTTCCTACACCCTTGTGCCTGAAATCGAGTGCCAGCTTGTGGTCATGGTCATCTTTTCCCTTCCATGCACTACTTTTCATACCTATTGCAATATCTTTCCATGCCTCATCACCAGTATATGCCCTGTACACACCCATGACCCTCCTCATCCTCCTCCTGTCTTGCAATGAATCCCATTCCAGCTCCTTTACTATATCCGTCACTGATTGCATTCTGCGATAATTTCCAGAAACAAATCTAGCAGCCCTTCTTTGCACCCTCTCCAACTCCTGTATTTGATACGTAAAATGAAGGTCCCATACTACACTACTACACTGAGAGGTTCAGAAACATTATGCGTGGCTTATGGGAAGTCAACTTTTTCGCTGTCCACAGTTGGCTGACGTCACAGACGCCTTCGCGCCAACTATCTGAGCCCCCCTGCCCGCCAAAAAACCAACATGTCTGCCTATTAATATCCTCTCATCTCGTTAGTATTGAATGTTACCACATTGAAATTATCAAATTATCAGTAAACTATTACATTAAAGTAACAGTATACAATTTAAAGTCACCAACATACAATTTAAAATTACCAATATACAATTTGAAATGACCAACAGACAATTTAAAAAATTACCCATATACAATTTGAAATCACCCATATACAATTTGAAATTACCAATATACAATCTGGAATTACCAACATACAATTTTAAATTACTAATATACAATATGAAATCACCATTATTCAATTTAAAATTACCACTATACAATTTGAAATGAATAAATATACAATTTAAAATTACCAATATACAATTTGAAATTACCAATATACAATTTGAAGTTACCCATATACAATTTGAAATTACCAATATACAATTTCAAATTACCCATATAAAATTTGAAATTACCAAAATACAATTTGAAATTACCAAAATTCAATTTGAAGTTACCCATATACAATTTTAAATTACCAAAATTACCAAATTTGAAATTGCCAATATACAATTCGAAGTTACCAATATACAATCTGAAGTTACCCATATAAATTTGAAATTACCCAAATACAATTTGAAATTACCCATATACAATTAAAAATTACCAATATTGTGTGTCACATGGAATCCAGCCACCGTGCAGCCAGTCCCTGGGCCACTGTGTGTTGTGTCGTTGCAGGCGGCGGGTCGTGGGGCAGGTCGCTGAACCAGACGTGGCCGCAGCCCTCCCCGCGCGTCCTCACCCCCAGCCAGCGCCGCCACCAGCTGCTGCCCCTCGCCGCCTCACCCCCGCCTCCAGGTAACAACACTCACCAACTAGATAACACAAGCGTTGTATAGGGCTACATTCTCACAAGCTTCCGGTCATTTTTTAATTAGTATTATTACATCATTTTTCTTTGATCGACGACAAGTGTTTTAAATAATTGTATTAATATTTCTAAATTGATTTGTATTTCGTAGGGTTTACGCAAGCTGTAGTTTGTACAGTCGTAGGTAGCGTAAGATCACTAACGATACCTAGCATTGTAGAATCATTGGTTTGGCTAGCGACAACCGAGCGAGCGGCATTGTGTATTGCGTTGTTAATGTCGTATCGCACGAGTTTATGCTTAACTATATGGAAGCCATCACATGTAAAATGTATTGCGTTAAAATGCACCACGAGTGTTTAAAGTGTTACTTGCAAGGAACGGTGTTAAATAAATGAAGTGATATTTCGTTCGCAACAGTGACTTTCATTTAAAACTAAACTGAGCACTCAGCTTGCATGTGTTGAGAGATGAGAATGGGCCACTCTCGTGCAAAGGCACGCTGTCACCGCAACTGGTGTGGAAATACTACTAATTTACGTGATTCTCCGTATGCTGTCTGTTGGCTGTCTGCAGCTGATTAATCCACGCTATATGAGTGGAGAGTTCAGAATATAGACAAAATGCTCTCGGGTTAGTAGTGGGATGAGTCTGTTGGTCAAGCACGACATTTCCGCCGCCAATCACTTCGCAATGGCAAACTTTGTCATGGTATTGGTGTTATGCTGCGTCGTGATTGGCCGAGCGTGCACATAGTCTTTTCGGAACATGGTAGACTCCAGACTCGAGGCATACGGGGGGAGTTCTTTAATTTTTGTTAGTAGGTGGCATCTGAGTCGTACTCGTTTGTTCCTACAGTCATACAGTTCCTTGTTATTACGCTCAATTAACACAAGATTCACCTGTTTACTCATCAGTGTGTAATCATTAAGTTCGTGGGCGTTAAGGAGCTTAATTTGATCGTTAATTGATCGTTAATTGCTTACAGGCTTGTGCATCGCTAACCAGTAGTGAGCCAGTGGTGTAGGTTCATATTTGAAAACCGCATCTGAGTTTCTAACTTGATTCACGCTCGCCGTCCCAGAACGAAGGTAAAGAATGTGAGCGCTGTTCTGACGTGTACGCAGGTTTCGTCGTGTTTGCAGCAGGGTTGTAATGGAGGTCATCTTTGCGGATCTTCAGTACTTGACATCCGCGGATGCGGAGGTAGAGAAATAAATTTATAATTACGTAGAATTTAATATTTTATCCAAAAAAAATTTTAGCCAAATTCTACGTTATTCATAAGTAAAGTCTATTTTCATTTTATACTGCCATATTGTTTTATGGTTTGTCCCATCTTTCAACAACAAAAAATGTGGGATGAATTCACAAGTGAATTACATTATTGCCATAAGTACACACGCGTCTAAAAAAGTCTTTGTCATATGAACTTTGCGGAGTTCGCGGCTCGACTAATTGAAGCGTCAAGCACAAGGCCACGCCACCGCACATCTCCGTGCCCGCCACCCGCCTTTCCACCGCTCTAGTGGCGCATTCACAGTACAACTTGTGGGACCTACGATGATCCGATTTTCGATAAAGAAAGCGGTTAGAGGACTGTTGTAGGACTTGCAAACAATCAACACAGGTCCTTGCTATCCTACAAGCTATGGCGTTGGATCATGATTTGAGGAAACATCTTGCTAGTGTGCGATAAGGACACATGGTGTGCCGCGAGAAAGTACGAGTGGAAAGGATTGCTTGGAACATTTTGTTGGACCCCTTCTAGTACCATGAATGGGTATTTATTTATTTTATTTATTTGTCGTATGGCAAGCAACTAATACAATAATAAATATATACAATGACAAGAACGTTGGTAGCGTTCACAAGCTGATGCCCAAGTCTTCCAGCCATTCTAAGAAGGAACTTGTAGCTCCAAAAACATCTTCATATGGTCCATCATACTTCCGTAGAGGGCATTCCCTGATCATATGCTCCACACTCTGGGAAGGAGCTCCGCAGTCACATGCAGGAGAATCCTGAAGACCCCACTTATACAGCATGGCGTTGCATTTCGCATGGCCTGTTGTTAGGCGATTTAGTTTGATCCACTGGTCTCTATTTAGATGGAATCCTGTAAGTCCAGTTGTGGGATCTTTAATATCTGGATGTTTTACAGATGCGGAGTTCCAGCTTTGTCGCCATTTTTCCATGACATCAAAGTCAAATACCGTGAATGGGTGACAGCAGTCTACGATAGTTCTATACGCATCTCCTGTAAGTTGGACCGTGAATAGGCCGCTTTACTTTACATGCAAGTTAAAACTAGTAAATACATCGCTTAGGTGATAACACCATTCAGTTCATTGTTACTTTTACTGCAAGATCAGAACAAGCAGGTTGTTGTTAGCTAAGTGATGATGGACAGAATCTCGTATAAAGAGAAAACAATAATATATATAGCAATGTAAACAAAACATCCACTATATGTCCACATTAAAAATTGCTGGTGTGGTTGTGGAAGCGGTTGTAGGATTTTACGCGAAAGTTGCGCACTTTCGGATGTGGAGCAGCCTAGTTGGCAGCACCTCTTGGTTTGGTGTTGCAGAGGCGGCGGCCGATGTGGATGCCGCCCCCAGGATGCAGCGCAGCCCCCAGCCCCCCAGGGCGGTGCCGCCCCTCACCAGGGCCGCCGCCCTCCGCGCAGACTCCGAACTCGAGGTGAGTGGCCTTGATAGTGGAATACTGGCAACTTGACACTCGTCGCCCTAAATGACCTTAGTGTGCGTGGCAAGGCGTCTCCCTTTTTTGTTTTACTTCTGTTGCCACAGCGTAAACGTTTACAACCAATTCCAAAATCTCTACATCTTTATTGGAATGTTAAGATCGTAGGAAAACATTTCAACATCATCCACTTCCCTAGAGAGAGTGATGAGGGAATTATCCAGAGATGTAAATGAATTCGGTTAAAAAAAGTTGGTCAGACCACAGCTTGAAAATGTTAGCGTACTATGGGACCCACATTTTGAGTATCAAATACAGGAGTTGGAGAAGGTGCAAAAAAGGGATATTAGATGTGTAACTGATATCATAAAGGAGATGGAATGGGATTCATTGCAAGACAGGAGGAGGGTGAAAAGGGTCATGGGAGTGTACAGGGCGTATATTGGTAATGAGACATGGAAAGATATTGGTTTAAGAATTGAAAGTAATGCATGGAAGGGAAAAGATGACCATGACCACAAGCTGGCACTCGATTTCAGGGACAAGGGTTTAGGAAGATTCTCTTTTTCAGGTAATGGTGTCAGGGATTGGAATAAAGTACCATGAGAAATGATGAACAAAGTACCAAAAACTGTGAAAGAATTAAATTTTGAAATTTGTAGATGCAAATGTAGGTGGGTGCAGGAAAGGCAAAAAATCAGTGTGTAGTTAAATTGACACCGCATTAATTTAAACCTTTGATTTGTTGGTTTCATTAACGTTTCCCGTGTATTCTAACGTTTCATATTTCAGAAAAATGAAGAAGAAAATAGTCGAAGCTACGCAGTGATAAAACAATGTTAACAGATCCTAACGGTGGAGTGTTTATCTTTTAATAGCTTGAAGTTTGGTGGGTATCTCGTAAAGGAGTGTTCATCTGGAATGTGGTGTAATTTGTGACGGCTGTCATCTCTCGGTACGAATGAATTATCATTTCTCCTTCCCTTTTTTGGGTCATAAGATGCACACGAGATTTCAAACTGTGGAAACCACATCACAACTGATTTTTTTATAATTATATTTTGTGATACTTGCGGCCTCCATTTGTTTGTTACCCTTGGAGGAAGAAGTTCAGTTGCCACTGCTCTTGGTGTCACGTGTTCGCCTCGCCGCTGAGTTGTAGCACTGGTTGCTGCTGTGTCCCTAGCCACAGCTGCTGGCGCTTCTATTCCTCACGTGTTGTAACGTGTGTAATCGATTTCCGATGTGTGACTACTGGTCTGTTGATTGTCCAGGAACGGTCGGCGCCTCCGAGACCTTCCAGGCGGCGGTCAAGACCTGCTCCAGCTCGCCCTGGCGGCAGGTGAGTCAACCAACACTTGAGTATTACATAGCAAAACACATGTATACCCTACAAGATGCATCCAAAAAAAGAATACAATGATTTTAACAAGGTACTGGAAATTATTTCGTTGATACATTTGAAAGAATTTCCTATATGGAGTAGAAAATGTTTCCAGTTAAACATCCTATTTAATTTTTTCCTGAATTTAATCTTGTTCTCCATAAGGCATCTAAGGTGTGTTGGGTATATGTGTTGGGTGAATCTATCCTTGAATATCAATTCTATTTTGAGCAAACGATTGCGAATTCTAAACTTTGTATTTATAGATCATTACTAATTCAAGTGTAAGTTACCTGGTTAGGTTAGATAGCCACAAAGGGACGCATTGCGCGACGAATCTAAAACACTGTCACCTGGCGGCCGAACAATCCTTCAGGATCTCCCGGCCAACAATGGCATAAGATTATTGAATTGGCCATCAGCAATAAAAGTACAGTAAATATATATACTGTCATACAGAAAAACATGTATATTAATTATATATACAGGGGTTGCAGGTCATTTAAAGCGACAAAGTTGGTGGAAACTCAACTTTTAGGAAAAGTTTGAAATTTTCCTGATTTTTCGAAGAACTGTAACTCGCTTAGTTTTGAGTTTAGAAATAAAGCTTTGTAGTGCAAAAGTTGTAGGAAAATTTATCCTCTTTCGAAAAGGAAATAAAGTATTTCTTGCGAGGACTAATCAGGAAATAGTTATAGTCGAAAAACTGAAAAAGTACCAAAATATTGACGTTTTTTGGCCACAGAAAATTGTGCCGAGAGTGTCGGAGGTCGAAAACTTGGTTTCTGCATACTCTCATCAGTATATAATAGATAAGGGAAAAAAATCTTCCACCTGACATAATGCTGGTGAGACCCCTTTTTTTTACCCCGTTACTCGACAACTGCTCGTTGAAGGAAAGTAACTAAAGTCGAATGCAGCAGAACCCACAAATTCGCAGCTTACAACAAAATCATTCGCGTTTCCGTGTGGTGAAATTCGGTACGATGTTAATAAATCTGATATGGAAACGACTAGAATCGTTGGCATTACAAGTGCAAAAGTGGCAAACAGGAACCTGTAATCAATTAATAAAGAAAATGATACTAATTCGTGTTAGCGATTATACAATTTCATTCACGATAGCCGATCCAGATCCTGGCGAATAAGGACGCATCCATAATCTACGTGACCCAGCCATGGGGTTGGGTAGAAGACTACGCTGGGCTACGTGGGGGAGGGGAGGGGGGTTCCGAGCCAGGCCACGAAGCTTTTCATTCATATGATTTTTCACAGTTAAAATGAGGAACAGAACACACAAAAACATGTGGATATTTAATGATATCAATCAATAATTATCTCTGTATGTATTTTACGACAGTTGTCAGAGAAAACAGCGCAAGATACGCCTTCATTGATCAAAAAGCAAAACGTCTGAACGAAAAATGCAACACGTGTAGGTGGGTGACAGAAAATTCCGTTACTTAAAATTTTTGATAGCGGGATGTCTTTATACATTAATTACAGAAGCTTGTAAACGCTGAAATATCCGGTGCTTCCTTAAGCAGTACATACATTTGGACAAATTTAGATTTGAATCTATGGGATTCCTTTTTTTTTTACTAGTGTTGCAAACTGAAAAAAAAATGCTTTGTGAAAAACAATGTATTTGATAAATTATAGTTTTATTTAAGGAACTTCCATTTTACAAGTGTGTTTTAAGTCTTACTGAATCATATAATGTCTCACATAATGATTCATAAGTGTATCTATATAGGTAACATAATTTTATTCATCCTCTATGTCAGTACCACATTCACTAGTATCAGCACTACCAACACTAGTTCGGTCGGTGTCGGAATTTTCTGTCTCTTCTTCTGTCTCCTCTAGATCCATAACTTCAGAAATAGTTAAATTTTCTTTTACTGGTTGTTCTTGTATTGTACGCAAAAGATTTTTAGATTTCAATTTTAAATTGTGAGTACACACTGTGCATAAAGACTGCGCCGATAGTTCTGTATTACGGTCTTTTAAGTTTGAATTAAAATCTATTATCATACAAAATAGGAGCTTTACTTCTTTTCAATCGTTTGTTTACACCAACGGTTGCAAGGAAACGATTCATAATTAGGGACCGTGCACAAACTACGTGGCTCGATCCAGAGGGAGGAGGGGTTAGCTGGAAGGCTACGCTGGGCTACGTGGGGAGGGGGGGGGGGGGGTTCCGAGCCAGGCCACGTAACTTTCCTTTAGTAACTTTTTTCACAGTTAAAATGAGGAACTGAACTCACAACAGCATGTGAGTATTTATTTCCCTCAGTTAATTATATCCGTATGTAATTTGCAATAGTCTGACAAGAGAAAACAGTACAAAATGTCTTCTGGAATCAAAACGGAAGAAAGCTACGTGCTTCGTGAGCGGGAGGGGGGGAGGGGGGGGAGGCAAAAGCCACGTAGGGCTACGCGGGGGTTCACAGCAGGCCAAAATGGAGCTATGTGGTTTATGCACGCTCCCTTACTGACAATTTAATGAGTCAGTACCACTATACTCTGAGAGTTAAGACGTATACGAATATAAGGAAAGCCCAATAAGGCAAAAAACCTGTGGATAAATTTTAAATTCCTAATTTTTTTTAAAAAGATCTGTAGGTAATTTTGTAGGGCTGGCAGCACTATTTCAAATAGCAAGTATCAATCCAAACAATGGGGAATGGGGATTCCTTCTCGCGCAACCTAGTCTCTTCGGGAAATCCCCGTTCATAAAGAAAATTTCAGTCAATTTTGCCAATATTTTCGTATTTTTTTAAACTAAGATAAGTACTTGGAATAAACTCTAAAACAGTCATTTTTAACGATAACTGCCTTACAAATTTGAGATTTAGTAGTTGTGAAAAAAAAACGTGTTCCAGGAAAAAAACATGTTTTTTTTCAAAGTTTTTTTCCATTTTTTTTTCAAGCCAGAAAAAAAAAATCGTTTTTTACAACCTACTTTTTACTTATGGCTTTACGCCTACCAAGCATGGTGGTGTAACGGTTAGCGTTCTGGCCTCGCATTCGGGAGAACGGCGGTTCGAATCCCCGTCCGGGCATCCAGATTTTGGTTTTCCATGGTTTCCCCAAATCACTCCAGGTGAATGCCGGGATGCTTCCTTCAATAGGCCATGGCCGGATTCCTTCCCATTCCTTGCCCCCCTCCCAATCCCTTGCCGTCTCTAAAGACCTCGCCGTTAAGACACGTTAAGCTGTTAAAAATAAGAAGAAAAAAAGCTTTACATCTCGTCGACGTCTGGGTTATTAGAGGCGGGATGGGAATGGGGACAATGAACAGGAAGGAATTCGGCCATGGCCTTTTTGAAGGAAGCATCCCGGCATTCGCCTGGAGTGAATTGGGGAAACCATGGAAAACCCAAATCTGGATGCCCAGACGGGGGTTCAAACTGGCGTCCTCTCTAAAGCGAGGCCAGAATGTTAACCACTCACCCACCACGTTCGGTATGAGATTTCAAACATACAAGAAACACATCGAGTGAATTAGTACGTGCGTGTTTAATCACGGCAAACTTACCAATGTCAAAATTGGCAAAATGAAGTGTCGTTACCGGACGACAACTAGAATTTCCGAGAAAGTGAACTTCAGTGTCGTACGGTATGTAAGCATGGTTTCCAGCGTCTTATTATGAACGGCTGCATGCTTCACCTTTACTAAGTCGAGATGGATCTGACTATTCACGACAAAATGCATCAGTGAAGACGGGACGGGTGGATATTCCTATGGAATCTGAGAGCGATGAGAATTTCCCCGCCAACGCGTCCGCATACTGTCTGATTCTGATGATCATGTTGTGCAATATACACCCCTCACTGGTGTTGTACGGAAGCTAACATGAAACTAATCACAACACGCTCGTTCACTCGTTATCACACTAATCATCTTCTTACACCCATAAAGACTGATCACGAGGTATTTCATGTTTGTTTTCAACGGGATTGGTGTGTCTGTGTATTACCGTTTGTCAACATTGTCGGTATACTTTTTATCTCCGTGTCGTCACCAGGGCCTAGAGGTACTGAACGAATGGATGATAAAATATTCTCAGGGTATTCCCAAGAATGTTGCTTATATAACATTCAGTAGAAAACTTACTATTTTATCCACAGCCATAAATGATGCCATTAGATACCTGAAATGGTAGGAAAAGATAGTTCCAAAACATTATCCAGAAGAAAGTGTGGTAAGACATTAAAGATTTAGTATATCTGCCACTACGAGATTTGGAGTAAAATAATTTATTTAGAAAACTTTTCAAAAGATATATCTGTTATAATTCCCTGTGTGTTGCTAAAAATATATTTGGTAAAATAATAATAACAAAAAAATCAACTGTACTGTAGCACATTAAGATGTAGAATTAAAAAAATAATATGATAATGACGCCACATTCACTGTGTCCACATCTTCCGGGACTCTAAATTATCGGTTACCATACCCTTAATATCGTCAAATATCAGCAATGTTTATAGGCAATGAGTTGCAATCTTAAAAATGAAATTCCAGTCATGACAATGGGCTGTATGGCAAATCACTTACACATAAATGCCAAAGCTGATACCAAAACTTCTTGGTGGAGATTACGTCGGTCACTGCAGGCTAAGCATCAAGCAGTTTCAGCTATATTGATTGACAGAAGAACAGCAGCATCCTGGCAGCATCCAAAATGTGGGGAAAAAATATATTTTTCATCATAGACACAGTTCATCTAAAGATGGTCGCTCAGTAGAACGCACCTATGGAAGCAATCAAGACAGTGGTAAAATAAACTAGTCCGACTATTGACGTTATGTATCACTTGCATTCAACTTGTATGCCGACGTGAACAAAATGACTTGGTGCAACATTGCTTCAGACTGAGCCGGAACTTGTGGGGATGTGGCGTTATATAGAAATGCTCGAATATTGGAAGGAAAAAATGTCAAATTGAGCCAGACACCAGCACTATAATAACTGGTTGTTACTAATAATATAATAATAAATCATCTTAATTTTTCAGTGTCGTTATACAGAGGAGATATTATGGTCATATATTCGTAGAATTCAGACTAATAGGACTATAGGGTCGACAAGTTGTGGAATGAGAATGATAGGAAGTCGTTTAAAGAGAATATAGTTTTATTTAATATGATTTCGATGGAGCACACGCTCCGGTGACAATTTCCCTACAGACCCATGTCACCACATTTCCTGTACCCATCTACTTTTGTCCTCTATAAATTCAACTTTAAATTGTTTCATCGTTTTTGTTCAATTAATCATCAATTCTCTTGGTCACTTATTCCAAATCTCGACCCCCTTACCTACGATATAAAATCTTCGCACACCCTTGTACCTGAAATCGAGTGCCAGCTGGTGGTCATGGCCATCTTTTCCCTTCCATGCATTACTTTTAATTCTTACACCATTATCTTTCCACGCCTCATCACCAATATTTGCCTTGTACACTCCCATGACTCTCTTCTCTTGTCTTCCAACGAATCTCATTCCAGCTCTTTTATCATATCGGTTACTCATTGTGTTCTGTCGTAATTTTCAGGGACAAATCTAGTAGCCCTTTTCTGAACCACCTGAAAGTCCTGTATTTGATACTCAAAATGTGGGTCGCATACTACGATTCTATATTGAAGCAATGGTCTGACCGAAATTTTGTAATAAAATTCCTTTACTTCCCTCGTACATCCCCTGATTACTCTCTACAACAATTGACTAATTTTGAAACCTTTTCCTAGAATGATAAAAAGGTCAAACACAGCTTGAATTGTGAATGGTAACGCTCTGGCAGCGTTTGGGAGTACGTGGGTTCGAATCTCTATCTGGCCATCTAGATCTTCCAAGGTGTCCCCAAATCTCTGCAGGCGGATGCTGGGATGGTTCCATCAATAATCCATGCCTGGCTTCTTCCCCGTTCCTTACCCACAGTCCTTTGCCGACTAGAATTACACACGACGTAATGAAAGTTATCGATGCAGGTTCACAAGTAGATGCAATTTTTTTAGATTTCCAGAAAGCCTTTGACTCTGTTCCACACAACCGCCTTTTAGCGAAGCTTGGAGCGTACGGTATATCGGATCAGCTTTGTGAATGGATAAAGGATTTTCTAACTGGTCGGTCGCAGTATGTTGTCGTTGAAGGAGAAAGTTCTTCTAATCTAGATGTTACATCGGGTGTACCTCAAGGAAGTGTAATAGGACCACTTCTTTTCTTAATTTTTATAAACGATCTCGGAGACAAAGTGAAAGCCTTTTTAGATTGTTTGCTGATGATGCGGTTATTTATAGGGAAGTAAGAAATTTGGCCGATTGCTTAGAAATTCAGCGCGATCTGGATGTTATTTTGGCTTGGTACTCTAAATTGTAAAAAGTGCAAGACAATGAGCATAACTAACAAAAAGAATCAAATTGTTCAGAAATACGAGTTAAACAATTCAGTTATTGACATGGGTGATTCTATGAAATATTTGTTAGTAACAGTACAAAGGAACATGAAATGGGACTTACACATTAATTCGTTAGTAGGTAGACCTAATTCTAGGCTGCGATGTCAAATCTTGAAAAATTGCAATGAACAAACAAAGGAGATAGCGTACAAATCTCTTGTGCGTCTACATTTGGACTATTGTTGCGCCATTTGGGATCCGTTTCGTAAGGGGTTGATCGAAAGTATAGAGAAAGTACAGAGAAGAGCTGCTCGATTCGTGACCGCTTGCTACAGTCCTTATGAAAGCGTCACAGAACTGATTAGTAGACTAGCCTGGCAGTCTCTGGTAGATAGACGACGCACGTTTCGTTTAAACTTATTGGAAAACATGCGTACTTCCACTATCACTTTTGAGTGTAGTGAAATACTTCTTCCACCAACCTATTTGAGTCGGAAGGACAGGAAAGATAAGATTAGAGAAATAAGGTGCCGGACTGATTGTTATATGAATTCTTTTTTCCCTCGTACCATTAGGGATTGGAATACACAGCAAAGAGATTAGCTTTGGTGCTGAGCACCCTCTGCCACCCACAATTTTGTGAATTGCAGAGTATATATGTAGATGTAGACCAGGCATAAAGCCATAAGTTAAAAAAGTTAAAAAAGGAAGTACGACACAAAGAGAATGGATGACGAAAAGACGCCAAATAAGATGTTTATCTTGCAACTGGAAGGAAGAAGGCCTCTAAGCAGGCGGTGTGGGGGATGAGTGAGGGGAGTATGAAGTAGTGTGCAGGTTGTAGTAGTGGGTCACGCGGCGCGTATCGACCGCGGCGGACAGCTGGTCGCGACGCGTAATGACCGTCCAGTGGTCACCGCCGCCGCGACCCCCACCCGCGCCGGCGCCGGCCAATGGCAGGCGTGCGTGGGCGACCCGCATACCGCGCGCGGAAAAGTGCAGGTGTCGGGCAGTGCGGCGGGCCATGTCGTGGTGCGCGCTCTGCCGGCGACTGTGCGACCGCAACAACAACAACAACAACAACGGCAACCTGCTCGACAGGTGAGCACGACCACGCCGAGCCTTCAACTCACTCACTGTCTCAGCTAACTTGTTCACTACTTCCCTCGGTAACTCATTCCAATCCCTGACCACCTCACCAACGAAAGAGAATCTTCACCCTCCCTTGTGCCCTAAATCGAATTCGCGCTTGTGGTCATGGTCATGTTTTCCCTTCCGTCCATTGCTCCTAATTCTTTCACCAATGTCTTTCCAAGACTCAGTCACAACCCCAGTTACTCTAACTAAATAATTACAAGTCTATCTGCTCTCCTCCATACCTCCTCCAACTTCTGTTCTATTACGATATAAAATCGTATTTTCCCCCTTTCAAATCATCTTTTTCATCCAAATATTTCCTTTTGTTGGGTTATAATAACATTAACGATATCCGTTTCCCATTTCATAGTATTCGGTGCACGATGTGTATAGTATATGAGAGATCAGACCTGGATCTGTTTAAATTCATCATGATCGTTTTTAATTCCTGAAACTCGAACAGAGTCCCTAAAACCTTTTACATTTGGAATGAATTGAATTAATTTTACTTTCTTTTTTTTTTGTCCAGAAACGAAAGTGCAAATGATGGAAGCTAGATTTGTTTGCTCAAATTACCACAGAACACAATCAGAAACGAATATGATAAAAGAGCTGGAATGGGAATCATTGCAAGACAGGAGGAGGGTGAAGAGGGGCACGGGAGTGTACAAATCGTATATTGGTGATGAAGCATGGAAAGGTATTGGTGTAAGAATGAAAAGTAATGCATGATCACAAGCTGGCACTCGATTTCAGGCACAAAGAAATTTTTAAATTTTCTTTTGGTGATTGAGACAACGTCTGCAATAAAGTAATGAACAAAATCACGAGCAATCGACCTGAAATAATGGAAGAGTTTGACATAAAAATTCATTAGAACCGAAAGTGGTTGAATAGGAAATTTTGACTGAGGTGCCAACCCATTTAAATTAAAAATAATTTCAAATAAAATTAACTATTTCAGAGAATTGCTTGCTATGCACATGTCGAATGTACCAATGCAGAGGGGGATAGATGTTATCATAAGAGACTTTGCCGTTGACAGTAGAAAACAACGTTCTCTAAATCGTTTCTTACCTGAAGATGGCGGAAGTATGAGTAATATTTCGGGGATCAGTTGACAGCCAAGACAGACCTGAATATCAGTTCACAGTTGCTAAATGTGTTTCTGGAAGACATGTGTTCCTCACAGACAAGGGTCGAAGAACTCACTGACCACTGTGCTGCCCTCTGCCACTCAACTGTTGCTTTCGAGCGCTATGCCGAGTGACTTTAAAGCCACTGCAGTACATCGAGAGGACACAGAGAGAAACATTAACTGTATAGAAACTAGGCCATCCTTTAGTCGTTCAGCAAGCACTCTACCACGTTACATATTGTTTTCGCCAATCCTGTTTGTTTTGATTTTAATTGCCTCTGTCCTGCAATGTTAGTAGTGTACGAACTATCACGCTCGGCTCTCCTTTCAGCGGTCGCTGGTTTGAGTCCTGCCTCGGGGACGGGTAATGTTGTGTCTGTTTTGTGCTGTCCTTACTATAGCGTCCAACAAGTACATGGCTAAATTCTCGTACAATACTTAAGACAATATAATCTGGAGCTTGCTTAATGGTCGTGAAAACCAAAGCTCATATTTTCTTTTCTTTTTTTTAAGGCCTGCATTACACCGTAAAAGATTTTTGTCATGGATATTTTATAAAAGATTTTATCATATTTATTTTATAAAATATATTTTATGATATTTTAACAAGCCCATTGTGCTACATAAAATTTTTCATCGTAGTTGTATAAAATGTATGAAGTGAACTTGTTGCTTGTGCAGCCGCAGTACAGGCAGCTTTCATTGAAGAAAAGTAAACGTGTGTAGTTAGATCGTGGATTGCAAGAGTTGATATGAAAGGAATTCATCAATGTTTAGTGGAAGAGCTGAGGACGCGACATATTATAAAAATTATGGTCGACGCCCCAGTAAAGGTCCAATAAATTATTAGCGCAATATTTTCAAAAATTTCCATATCAGAATTATTACCCCGAACGTAACGATACATAAGTTTGGGTGTCTATTTTTACTGTGTATTTGCAATGGGTTGTACTCAACTGCTGGTGGTGGACCTGTTCCATTCTGCAATATGGTACCCGTATTCCTCGGCGCATTCCCTCTGCTTTTATTCCAGGAACCTGTCAAGTAGGCTACTAGCTTTTCAATCCATTAATTTTCTTTTTCACGTCATCGACAGTAAAGCCTTCTTTCATAGAACTAATTAACTTCGCAATCTTTGATTTAGTGTACATCTTTTTACTCCTACCCTTATAGTCTGCATGTTTCTAACTGTGCAACATTTCCTTCTGTTCATACTGAGAAATCAAGATTTTCATGCATTCGGCAGTCCTAACCGACTTCGATAACTTGCGCCATTTTCTTTGTTTTCTCTGGCATGATGATGAAATATTTTATAAAATGTAATTCCAACGTGTTACATTTTATAAAAGAAATCTTTTTATAAAATATGTCTCATCATAATATCAAATATTTTATAATACTGTATAACATTTATCAAAGATCTATGACAAAAATCTTTTACAGAGTAACGCCACCCTAAGAAATATTAATCTGTAATAATCTTTTGAAGTAACTATCCGGCATTTGACTATTGTAATTTCGAGTAAACATGTAAAACGGAAATCTGGATGGTCGTATTGGGATTCGAACCCACGCCCACCCCAATGCCACTCACCCTCCCACCGGGGTCAGTTACCCGCTCTAAACGATGCTCTCTGACCCAAACATCGCTCGCACGACAGAGATGATCAGCAGCAATAACTCCATGTCTCATATTAACTGTTGCATCAGAATGTTCTCACAGGTTATCGCAATAACTTCCCCTTTCACAATCTTTATCTGTTAAGCCCAGTGGCTTTTAGTTAAATCGAGGTACGTGCTTGAAACGTTTCGGAGGCATTATTTCACTAAAGTTGTGAACACTACAAAGTGTTATGACAATCATCATCGTCATTGTGATGGGTTTTCTGCTACTCAGCTGGTCCACGCACAGTGACAGCCTTCCAAGCCTCCCTCTGCCCCGCCAGTCTCTATATATATTTCCCATTTGTCATGATGTCAATAACTATTTTCTTTCTTCGTCGACCTCTTGTTTTCCCTGTGGCTTTAGCGCGCGTCGAAAGTGTGGTCATTAGTGCCCTGTGACTTATCCAGTTCCTTTTCCTGTTCCTTATTGTTGTTATAAGGGATCTTTCCTCTCCTACTCGTTCCAGCACCTCATCATTCCTTACTTTTTCTTTCCAGCTTATTCTTTATATCCTCCTTCATATTCAAATTTCTAAAGCTTCCAACCTCTTTATATCTTATTTGCGTAGCGTCAATATTTCCGCCCCATACAGTCCTACGCTCCATGCGAAACATTTAGATAGTTTTTTCCTCCGCTTTTTATCCAGCCTTCCGCATAGCAAATTTTTCTTTCTGTTGAAAGCTTCCTTTGCCATTGTTATTCAAGATTTCACCTCATTCTTGCAAGTCATACCACCACTCACAATACTCCCGAGATATTTAAAGGACTCCACTTGTCCAATTATTTCTCCGTGCAGCGTTATCATCATTTCTTTCTCACTCTTTCCCACCATCATACATTTAGTTTTCCTCCTATTGATTCTCACTCCGAATTCCTTACACCCTGTGTCTAAAGTCTCTAACATTCTTCTGAGTATCTTGACACTTTCTGCCAGCAATACCATGTCATCAGCAAACCTTACGCAGCTAATCCTACATCCACCCATGCATACACCTCCTTTACCTCTTAACCTCCTTTGTATAATTTCCTCCAAATATATGTTAAATAGTATTGGTGACAAACAACATATCTGTCTTACACCCCTCCCAGTCTTTTCCTTTTCAGACAAAACTACGCTTTAAATAACCCGGACCGTAATGCCTGACAGAGTTTCCCGTTATCTTGTTCTGAAGCAGACCCCGCATCGAGCAGCAGCGACAGTTAGCGCGTGTTAGTGACCTCGGCTACGGGGCAGGTGGCTCTGGCCGCGCGGCAGTGTTTCTGAATGTCCACGGCGATTGCTTTGAGATGAAGTCGTCGGTCGCATTCGAGTCACTAACTGCACAAGGGCGACATGTCCACATTACTAAATTTTACAGGAGAGACAGAAAACTGAATACAACCTGACATAGGATATTTTTTTAATATATTATTGTCACGTAACTTGGAAATCCTTAATTATATCTACTTTAAAAAGTTCCGAAGGACGTATCAGAAAGCTGTTGCAAATTTCAATAAAAACGTCTTTTATTAGTATAGAGGAACAGCAAAAACATTATTAAAGTTCTCATTCATTGTAGATTGTGTCCAAAGATGCACTCGTCGTTATAGGTCATGATGAAATAATGATATTTCAAAACTCCTTCTTCTCTCTAGATATTGGAACCAAAGTTTCCGGTATGTCGTCCATTTTTAATTATTTACGGGCGCAACAGTAATATTGGCTTTCTTGATAGGTAATTCCAATGGCTTAACTTTATTTCGAAGCTTAAAAGTGTCCGTTGTCAAGCCAATAATGTTCATGTTTCATTCAACACTGTGCAGATCGTTTGCCGAGAAGCTCGTCTCCCGGTAGTTGGATGACCCGAAAGATCTCTTTTGATTTTTGATCACCGTGAGCTGCAGTCAATGAAATCATCAGTTTTCATTTGAACCATTGAAAGCTTGTTACGGTTGTTTGAGGAATTCTTTGTAGGTGAAACACCTTCATCCAACTTTCTTCTATGCTCCTTTCTTCTAATAATACCAAAATCCCTATCGTTGGGCAAAAAGAGTGCCTTCTAATAGGAAAGTTTAATGTTATCAAACATCTTTATCTCACACTTTTTTTTACTTATGGCTTTACGCCTCGTCGACGTCGAGGTCATTAGAGGCGGGATGGGACGGGGGGGCAAGGAATGGGAAGTAATTCGGCCATGGTCTTTTGAAGGAAGCATCCCGCCATTCGCCTGGAGTGTTTTGGGGAAACCATGGAAAACCCAAATCTGGATGCCCGGACGGGGATTCGAAACGGCGTCCTCCCGAATGCAAGGCCAGAGCGTTAATTATCTCACATAGCTGTATCATGATTCTCACCATAGTATTGTTTTTATTTTGGCGCGAATACCTATGTTCAAATATATGTGACGTTCTTACATCTTTGTCAACGTTATTTACTGTGTACTTATTTAGGATAGTGCAGACTTCATTTGCCCCCTTGCCCCTCTCCCCTTCATGCCACCAGTAAGACCGTTTACTGTAGACAGGGAACTTGTCCAGGACTAGTTCCCTGTCTACAGTAAACGTAAAATTAAAGGCGTTGCTATGCCTGTTCTATTGGGTTGACAAGTGTCCTTTCTACAGTAAACGGTGCATTCCATATCTGGGAACAGTTTTATTGAAAAATCTATTTTCGAAAAAGCATGGCCTTGATACCTTTCTGCAGTTAGCGATTCATTTCGACTGGAATATTTGCGTATCGGGATTTTTGTTTTTTTTGGCCGCTCAGGAGTGTGATTTCGCTAATCAGAACACGCTAGCCTGTACCCTGCAGTAGTGCTATCAGCAAACAGCCTACGGTTGCTAGGAGAGCGCTCTGCTGGTAATGTCTGCCAACAGAGCCAACCCAAACAAAATGTCGGCCGGGATTATGTTTGTGGACATGAACGGAAGAGATGTTCGTGATCGCTAAAGACATCCCATGTAGGCACGCATTCTCATCGCCGTGGTCTGATATGTCTCTTTGACTTCAGTCTGCTTGTTTGACGACGCAGCTTCTGAAATTTTTAAAATGGTAATAATAAAAATAAAAAAATCCCTTAATATGCAGAAACTAGTGTTTTTTGTCCCAGTGGGGGAATTTTACGGACCATTGAGCGTTAACTGACATTTTTTTTGATGGCTTTCACCTCGTCGACGTCGAGGTCATTAAAGACAGGATGGGACTGGGGAAGGAGTTCTGCCATGGCCTTTGAACGAAGGATCCCAGCATTCGCTTGGATTGATCTCAGGAAACCATGGAAACCCAAATCTCGATGCCCGGACGGATATTCGAACCGGCGTCCTCCCGAATGCGAGGCCATCACACTCGGTCCATTGACATTTGTTTTGTGACGAACATTCGAAGTTGACGGTTCTGATAGCAGCTGGGTGGACCAGAACATAGGGAGTCACGTGGGAGAGGGATCGTGGTCACGTGGGCTGTGGTACTGGCAACACTAGTATCGTAAACACGGAAATACTCGGCTTTACGATACCACCACAACTGTTTTCTACCGCACTAGTAGTCTGTGGCAAAGATAGTTCTATAGATGGAACACGCCACAAACACGGCGTTATTATACATGAATATTACTGATCCAGATATCATGTCAACACGTTCCAAAAAAAGGGGGCAGCTCTTCGTGTAATATATCATCTTCACAGGTAGTCGAATAATAGTGGATCTTCCTGGTTTAATGCTATAACCTTCACGGATATCGTGGACTGAGGCAGTTACAGCCATCGGGAGCCACGCGACACCTGATGGTGACGGCACAGCTAGTAGCCGAAACGTTGTATTTTGACCACATCATCCGACGGGACACCTGATAAGATAGCACTGTGACCTAACTGGTTGTTTGTTGCCTGAGTGGTAGGAACAGAGGTGCCGACGGAACAGTGGGCATGGACTGGACTGTCTGTTGTCTGTGTGTACAGGTCTGCCACCCTGGTGGAGGAGTTCAGCATCCCGCACAAGCCCGTGCTGGCCAGGGCTGCCAACATCAGGCAGGACACCGCGGCGCTGCTCTTGCCAGGTAAGTAGTCCCTCACTGCACCAATCACAGTCATTACCAGTCTCCGAGCTCGTCAAAATGACGGGTTGGCAAGTCATTTATTCGCTTTTGCTTAGTTGTTATAAGGGTTACAATATCCTTCATTTACTGGAGATGTTGATGAGAGGATGTACCAGAGAAATTAGGGAGTTGGGTTACAAAACTTTGGTCAGACCATTCATTGGTTGAGTATGGTGGTGTAGTTTGGGACCCACATTTTGGCTATCAAATGCAGGAGTTGCAAAGAAGAGCAGCTAGATTTGTTTGTGCAAATTATCACAGGACCCAGTCAGGGACTGATATGATAAAAGATCTGGATTGGGAGTTATTGGAGGAAAGGAGGAGGGTGAAGAGAGTGCTGGGAATGTACAGGGCATATGTTGGTGGTGGGGCTATTGGTCAAAGAATTAGGAATAGTGAATGGAAGACGAAATGCGATTTCATGCATAAGCGAGTAGGAAAATTTTCTTTTGTGGGTAAGGGTGTCAGGGATTCGGACAAATTACCATGTGAATAATAATTTACCAAAAACCCTTAAGAATTTAAAATTAAAATTTTTATAATTCGAAAAGTAAATGGGGTAGGAATTTAACAGTCCAATTATAAATTAAAACTTTTAAAAATAAAATAAAAGCGGTAATTAGATGACTAAGAGATTTGCACGGGAGCATTAGCCCCATCGCAATTAAAATTAGTAATAATAATTACACTCAATGCAATTTACGCTGAAGCCAAAAGTTTTATTTATCTTCCTGGTCCAGGTTTCAATTCCAGCCTAACCATAAACTCCGCTAATACTGCCGCTAGACAAATAAAACTTTAATTGCACGCTAATTAATACATTCACTGTATCGCATGCTAGTCACATGATGCATCGCGTTACGAACTCGATCCAAATTTTTCACGAGTAGGTACTTAATTTTTTCTTCAGATCAACATTACAAAGTTTGAACGGCTGACAGTTATATGCGTCTGTAATAAGGCGACAGTGAAATCTTAATAACTTACGTCATGCCCCGTAAATCGCGATCAACGTGGAACTACTTTCATTCAAACGAAGTAATGAAATCGACTTGCATTTTTTAAAAAAAATTAAATCACTTATGCCAGTGGTTCCCAATTACGTTTTCCCGAGTACCTCTTCAAAACTGAGCTCAGGCTCGCGTAACATTTATAGCTGAAATAATAAATAATTAAATGCGTTCATCACAGCCGAGTGCTTCGAGCAGTTTGTCTTAATATATATATTAACGATAATAATGTTCGCATAACCGTTTTTTCAGTTATTATAGTGACCACCTTAGCCAGATGATTACTCAGACTAAATTTCAATCTAATCAAAACTTCCGCTAATATTTTTGCTGTAAAATCAAAGCACCTTTCTTTCATATCTATGGATTAATAATTTACCAAATACATCTGCACTGAACGAATATAAATAAATAAAAAGCAACTAATAATATTAATATGTTAATGTAAACGCAAAACATACTTTGCTTTCAGATTTTTGCCAATTCATTTGTTCATGGATTCTTGACTAAGTAGAACAACGATTACATAAAGCTCATAACCTTTAGCATGCAGTAATATCTATGGCCGTAGTTAATCCAGCAATGAAGGTTAGGTGCGTGACGTCACAACGTGATGGACATGGCTACACAATCACCAAACATAGCGATTTATTAACATAGATGACTCTAGAACAGACCGTATAGGATTTCCCAAAGCCTTTATTGCCATCATGGGTTGTAATTAAGAATTTGTCCAGTGCTTCCACTGGGTAAGAGAACCAGGGACTGTCTGTTCTCGGAGCAATGGGGACAGCTTAAGTGTTGCCATCTGTCTGCCATTCATGTAACTCATGTCCTCAATGGTAAGTGTATTTTTGTTTGTGAAATGTGTAGTTTATGACGCAGACTGGCGGGTTAATATTAGTATCATATATATTATTTCTATAAGAAGTTTAGATTAGTTAAAATAATGAATAGCAATGGTTCATTCCGAATTTCACTTTGACCTCTTTTTGTACGGCATTCCCAGATTGCTCTTTGCTTTCTATCATTTAAGAATTATTCTGCACAGCAAATCACTTTTTCATTCCCTACAATAGTTTATACTTCATTTATCATCATTTAATTTATCACTTAATTAAGTGTTACACTGTCAACGTGGCCTAGCTTATCCATTTGTTATGAAATACTTTGCTGATAATCAAATAATCGAGAATAATATCATGCCTCCACTAAAGCCATCATTTTGTTTCCCAGCAGTTATTCGAAATGTTGCTGTGTATCGAGGTGGAGATCGCCTAATTGAGACCAAACTGATCAGCCCCTAATCCCCAGAACCGTAGCCAGAGACCTCCCAAGCTGGAGGGTGGCTTCGGCGTGGATCACCTAGCAGAGCTCTTCCTTCCCCTCGCCAGCATATCTTAAAGGCCCATTCACACTAGCGGTGAGGTCAGGTCAGGTCAGATCAAGTCGTAGACGATGCCCATTTAATATGAGTTGCTCACAGCAAACGATGCCACTATCTACGCTAACATTAATTAAAGAGAATAGGATCATAAAGACGACAGTTCAGGTTGAATCCAGAGTTTGAAAACGCAAACAGATCAAGAGATAAAAAAAATTATTTACTGATGCCGTGGAAGACGATTGGTGGTAAATGTTTTTGATATTTTAGCTTAAACATTTCGAATTTCATTTAGAAAACTTAACTCTCCTGCGATATTGATAACATAATTTTAGCAACATGTATTTTTCACAATTGTTTACGGAAGAATAAAATTTCATTTCATGTAGAAAGTGAATCTCAGGATGAATCAGAGGAACCCTTTAGATACAAAAAAATAAATTCACAACATTTTTTTTTTTTTTTTTAATCTGTACCTTCGCAATACGAAAACTTGTAATAATATTTGAATTTATATTAAAATTTTGCCAAATTTCTAATAATCAGAAATAATATACTGTTATTATGTATTACTATTTTATTGCTTATGAGCAGAAGTTTTTAGACGTTCGTCGTCCATTTTTAACCGACTTCAAAAAAGGAGGAGGTTCTCAATTCTTCTGAATTTTTTTTTTTTTTTGATGTATGTTCAGCGATATCTTTGCCAATTTTGAACCGATTTAAATGAAATTTTTATAGTGGATAGAGTATACCTCCAAAGTGGTCCCATATGAATTTCATTGAGAAACCACCCCTTCTACCCCTTTACACCCCTTAACTTTTATACAAACCCACACTTTTTTCCGATTTTGATGGAACTTTGGAAATGTATATTAAAAAACAAACAGAAAAATACTGTCAACTTTTGGTTTAAAAAAACCGAACCCCTCTCCCCCTATCCACCCCTTAATTTTTGCCAATGTTCTTTATACAAAGCTAAAGTCGACACCATTTAACTGATCTCCATTAAAGTTGGCATGTACATGTAATTTTTCATGGAAAAGGTTCTGACCCAAAAAAATAAAACAACACCCCTCTCTCCCTTTACACCCCTTAATTATTATACAAACCCACATTTTTATCCGATTTCAATGGAACTTTGGACATGTATAGTTAAAAATAAAGAGAAAAATGCTGTCAACATTTGGTTTGAAAAAACTGAGCCCCTCTCACCCTATCCACCCCTTAATTTTTGCCAATGTTCTTTATACAAAACTATAGTCGACATCATTTAACTGATCTCCATTAAAGTTGTCATATACATGTAGAATTTCATGGAGAAGATTTCTGACCAAAAAATAAATAAAAGCCACCCCATGTCCCCCTTTACACCTCTTAATTTTATAGAAACCTATATTTCATATCTGATTTTGATTGAACTTTGTCAATGTATACTTTCAAACAAACAGAAAAATCTTGTCAACATTTGGTCTGCCAAAGCTCAACCCCTCTCTTTCCTACCAACCCCTTAATTTTTGTAAATGTTTTTTCTTATATATATAAAAAGCTATAGTCGCCACCATTTGACCTATTATCATGAAAGTTGGCGCTTATATGTATTTTTTCACGAGGAAGGTTTCTGACCAAAAATATAAAAACCACCCCCCAATCCTCATTAAACCGTTTAATTTTTATACAAACCCACAGTTTTTATCCAGTTTAGATAGAACTTGGCAAACTTTTACTCTTAAACAAAGAGAAACATAATTTCAGCTTTTGGTTTGCAAAAACTGAACCCCTTCCCCCATTTCCGCCACTTCACTTTTGTCAGTTTTCTTTTTGATAAGCTATAGTTGACATCATTTGACCGATCTTCATGAAAGTTGGCACATATATGTATTTTTTTATGGAGAAGATTTCTGACCAAAAATGAAATAAACTACCCTAGCTCCCCGTTTACATCCCTTAATGTTTGTACAAACCCATATTTTAATCCGATTTCGGTGGAACTTAGCATGTGTATACTTTAAAGCAAATAGAAAAAGAAACATTCTACTCACATTACTTTGACAAAAACACAAAACCTATTCTCCTTTCTACCCCTTTAATTACTGTTAATGTTCACTATATAAAGCTACCATTTCTACCTGATTTTGAAGGAAGTATGCACATGTATACTTCAAAACAAATAGAAAAATACTGCCTGCATTTGGTTTAGAGAAGCCAAACCTCTCTCCCCCTTTCCACCCCTTTAATCTACACAAAGCACAGTTTCTATCTGATTCTGAAGAAAATTTGCACACGTATACTTTAAAAAATACATAACAATTGTGTTTAAATTAGGTTGAAGAAGCCTAACCCCTCTTCCCTTCTACCCCCACCCCTCCTAATTTCCAATGTTCTTTATAGATACCTACCGTTTTTATCAGATTTCAATGGAACACTGCAAATGTATACTTATGAACAAAGAGAAACATTCTGTTTACAAAACCCAACCGCTCACTCCTTTACACCATTTAATTTTTATAAATGTTCTTTACACAAAGCTACAGTTTTTATCTGGTTTCGATGGAACTTTGCACATGTATACTTTAAAACAAAGAGAAAAATGCTGTCCACACTACCTTAACAATAATCAAACTACTCTTCACCTCCACACCCCCTAATTATTTTTTTATACACACCTAAAACTTTTATGTGATACCAATAGAAATTTACAAATGTATACTTTAAATCAATCAGAAAAGACAGTCTACATTTGGTATACAAAAGCCCAATCCCTCTTCTCCTTTACCCCCATCGCTTATAATTTCCAATGTTCTTTACAAAATCCACAGTTTTAAGTACCGTCAAAATCAATTAAGCTATTTTTAAGTCATTGCAGAATATTTATAAAATGTATGTGTCCTAATGTCACAACATGTACTTCAGATTTCAACTTGGACCCCAAGCTTTTACGCTGTGAAAACCAATTAAATATCTATATTTTCTGTGTGATGCTGGAACGAACAGATATATTCCAGAGACAGCTTTGTGTATGTAGTATGTATTAATGTCCAGATGTTATATGTTTCGATTATCGAGCAGCAGCTTTAGCAGATGTTATGATTAGAACGAAACACAGCCTGGATCAAAATGTAAACTAACATTCCTTAACACAGCATCCAATTCTCCCCATTCTGAAAGTTGTTGTAAAGACAGATTTTTTTAAAAAGCTTTCACTTTAACCACTGAGCTACCAGGAAGTTCACAAAATGAGAACTGCTGCGGCATATTTAAATACAAATTAACAATAATACCACTAAAAATTTAAAAATAAATTAATTGTTTAAAAAAATAAAAACCGCCTTCAGAAAATGGTACTAAAAATTTTAAAATAACTTTATACAATGCTTAGAAGAAAGTAAATCTAAATGGACAATATTTTACATTACTTTTATTGAAATTTTTACATTAATTAGTTATTTTTGGAGTCGGTGCCAGCCAAAATAAGAAAAACAAAAAGATAAAAACAATAATAAATAACAATTATACATAAAAAATCATGTTACTACTTACCTACAATTAATTCTAGAAACATTTTTCAACAAAACTGAAACATTTAGATGATACACCGATATTATAATAACTATAAAGTATTTACTGCATGATGCAGCCTACCAGCTAACACTATAGTGCCAGAGATATGCCTGGATGACTAATGAGGCCGAGCCACAGATAACATGCCATTAATTTGTTTCCCTAAGCTGTCTCCCGCAATAAAACTATCTTCCTCACGACATGCTGTAAAATTTTGGAATTTTTGTTCGTACTCTCGCTTCGCCTCGAACACCAAATAAAGTTCAGTAATTCGACCTGCGCGATCTGACAGCTGGCACCGACTCCAAAAATAACTAATTAATGAAAAATTTCAATAAAAGTAATGTAAAATATTGTCCATTTAGATTTACTTTCTTCTAAGCATTGTATAAAGTTATTTTAAAATTTTTAGTACCATTTTTTGAAGGCGGTTTTTATGTTTTTTAAACAATTATTTTATGATCTGATCTGAACTGACCGTTGCACATTCACACTAGGTTAAAATTGCTATACACGTAATCCAATGGGAGCATTCACACTACGCGGTCCGCTCAGGTCAGAGCAAGGCAGGTCAAACTGAAGATCAACAACGGTCAAGACCTGAGCTGAGCTGACCGCTAGTGTGTCAACGAGCAACGGTCAGGTCAGGTCAAATGGGCTCGTAAGCAAAAAAATGTTGTTATTTTATTTTTTGTATCAAAAGGGTTCCTCCCGTTGATTCTGAGATTCACTACATGACATGAAATTTTATACTTCTGTAAACAATTGTGCAAAATATATGTTTCTAAAATATTTTATTACTTAATATTCGCGCAGACTTAAGTTTTTTAAATTAAATTCGAAATGTTTAAGCCAAAATATCAAAAACATTTCCCACCACTAGTCTCGCATGGCATAGCCAGTAGATAAAATTTTTATCTCTTGATCTGTTTGCGATTTCAAACTGTGGATTCAACCTGAACTGTAGTCTTTTTGATCCTATTGCCTTCATTCAAAATCAATGCGATTTTAATTTACGTTAGTGTAGAGAGTGGCATCGTTTGCTTGGGAGCAACTCTTATGAAATGGGCATCGTCTACGACTTGATCTGCCCTGACCTGACCGCTAGTGTGAATGTTATTCTGCATCGTGAGCTGAGCTGAGCTGACCGCTAGAGTGAATGCTATCCTGGATCGTGACCTGAGCTGACTTGAGCTGAGCTGACCTGACCGCTAGTGTGAACGGGCCTTTAGTTATCGGTGTAATTGGCTGCCTTATGCGTCATCGAAATCACCGGAGTGGAGCTCAGACATCCCTCAGCACGCAGTAAGGTGATCCGCCTGTATTGTTCCCCTGGCAGCCGCCCAGCCGGCGATGATGACGCCCCCCGCGGAGCAGCCGTCCGCCACGCCGCCCTCGCCGCCCCCGCCGCCGCTGCCCCCGGTGGAGCAGCCCGCCACCCCGCGGCCCGCGCCGCCCCTGGAGGAGCTGCAGAGCCTGGACGAGTCGGAGGTGGCGCAGACAGAGCTTCTCGAGACGTCGCTGCAGCAGCTGCCAGACAACAAGGTGAGCAACATGACAACACTAAATGCTGGGCGAGAGTGTAAACAATATTGCCTTAACACTTGATACCAAAGTCTACTTGAAATAATAACTCCGACGAATCAATTTTCCCAATTATCCCATGGTGCTCTATAATAACATTACACAACAAGAGATCGTCTTTTTTTTTTTTTTTTTTCTTAATAGCGCTTTACGCCTCGTTGACGTCGAGGTCATTAAAGGTAGGATGGGACTGGGGGCAAGGAACGGGAAGGAATTCGACCATACGCCTGGAGTGATTTGTAAACATTGTCTCTATCCGACAATACTAAGCACAAACATAAATGCTCCAGCGATTCTAACTTTTTTTTATTTTATTTATTTTATTTGGCCTGAAGCGCCAAATGGCACTATACAGCCATCAGCTATTTATATAGATAATTGGCTTGGTACAAATGAGTAAAGCATTGTACAGATAAAAAAATTTACAGGATAATTATAATAAACTAGTAATTTCACATCAGCTGGAATATTTCTCAAAAAAATACATGCATGTTTACAAAATGAAGGATTAGTAAAACAATTAAATAGAGGACTCTGTACCAACTGTGCACAAACAATAATTACAATATAATTAAAATATAAAAGAGATTTTTATATACACATTAAATTATTATTTATATACAGGAATTAACACATTATAAAAAGGACTTATTTGCCTAAATCTAAATTAACTTGAAACTCCCAATTCACCTTCGCCAGTTGTTTATACAGCGCTACAGAAAGATCCAGAATAACTAAGAGAAAGCCGACCGTTTTTTCTCGAACGCGACAATAAAGCTAACAATCAAAACCACATAAGAGTTAATACAAAATCATTCACAATCATCATGAAATACCTTCAAATAAAAGTTAAAGATATTAACAAATATTTACACACAAAATTATCAATATAAACCAGTCCACAACATCGCAAATCGTTCTCCAAACATCGCAGCTCACATCAATACTTTGAATTACAAACTTTATACTGTCCTCGAACACATTACATAGCATTTAAATATTTTCTTTCCAAAAAGCAAAGTTCATTTACACAAATTCACAATTAATTACGCGAAAAATATACAAAACCACAGTTAATCAACTCCCAGCTTGCTATAAATAATTATTAAAATAACATTTCAATAAAGATCTTGGTCTCGGGGCCGTTATGAACTGGGCAGGACATATTGGCCAGGTAGACGCGAAAGGTTTCGGAATCCTTCATTTATTAGGGAGAGTGATGAGGGCATGTACCAGAGAAGTGAGGGAATTTGTTTACAAAACGTTTGTCAGTCTATTGCTCGAATACAATGGTGTAGTAAATGACCCACATTTTGAGTATCAAATACAGGAATTGGAAGTGGTGTAAAGAAGGACTGTTAGTCAATTTGTATAAAAATTAATAATATGCCAATGCAATTGAATTTTGTTTCTTTTTATTTGTTCCCCATACGCATTCCACTCTTTTTTAGAGTATCATGGTGGGTATCTGTGTGACATTTGTATATTTTCTCTGTTCACATTTAATCATGTAAACAATATGAAGTACGTACAATTAAAATAAATTTTACTTAGATGTGATCCTATTTCTCGTTCTCTTCATCTCAGAGTCAAGGTCCGCTTTGTCGTGTAATTTGGAATGAAACATTTTGGATGTTTTCCTGGGTGTGAAATGCAACAACACAACATTATACTAACCTGATTATTACAGCATTATTAAAAGGTTTTCTATTATTAGCATATGAATATTACACCACACTGTGTTTTTCACTGTTCCACAGAATGTATGTTTTGTTTACAATTCGAGTGTCATTGACTTCCCTGAATTTTGTTGTCTACTTGCAGTTATTTACTATGGTTGGCGAACATTTGAAATGGTTAGTTTCTTTGTCTGTGGAAATTCCCGCTGAACCCAGTTACTAACTGGTATGATAAAGGAGTTGGAATAGGACTGATTGGAGGACAGGGGTAAAGTGAGGAGAGTGCTGGTAATGTACAAGGCGCTTCGTTCCTCATGAGGCGTGGAGGGATATTGGTCGGAAGACAAGCGGCTGAGACTCCGCGTCTAATAACTTACCAGTTGTTCCGGTATGTGGATGACACTATAGTCCAGACGAGATCGACACTTTTCAACAATTCGTGGGTCACATCAACAGCATTCGTTCCAATGTCAGATACGAAAAGACAGAGATTTTGTATTCAGATAGCCATTCACACGGATTTACGTTCAAATTCATCTGTTTATCAGCAAGTACCAAAAATCTGGGTGCACGGAAGTGCTACCGTCAAGTCGAGTGAACGGCGGCGCTGCCTACCCTTTCTCGAAGCGATTCGGGCCATTTTTGAACCTTAACTTCTTGGGTCTTAATGATGGTACAGGTCATAATTTTCTGTTATGCATAGATATCAGCAATGTTAGCAAATATACAAAATTTTATTTCGTTACTGTTCTTAGTTCAGATATTATTCTGATGTAAAATTCAGTGATTTTGTCACTTACTCATTCACGCACTGACTGATGATCATCAAAACTCTAAGGTACTTCCTTAGCTGAACTTTGGTACACAGATAAAATTTTGGTCACATATTACAAGAAAAGTCTGAAACTCGTAAATTTCGATATATGTCACCTACCCCTAACGTGAAATCGCTTTCTACTCTAATAACTTTATATACCTCAGATTATCACTGTAGATTGAGCTTACTGAGTTTAACTAATGCGTTAAATTTTACTTCTTTCCTTTACTTACTTTTGAAGTTATTGAAATTTAAAATTTTATTTCGGCACAACACCCCAACATCAAAATTCCACTGTACTTCCTGTAATCCTAGAAACAAGTAATTTGGAACACTTACATACTATAAAGTCTAATATTAGAGTTTTCCCTCCGTATTTATTTGATGACAATCCCAAAGATTAAAAATTCTGACACATATTTGCAGCTTAATTGCTTTGCTTCGGATGAAGTCATATGCCTGAGATATTTTTAATGAATAGAGATCAGCAAGTTCAACTAATATCTTAAATTTTACTCTGTTCCTATGCTTAGTTTGGAAGTTACTGGTAATTTATTTATGGTGGTAGTTAAACCAGCGGCAATCTGCATTGCTCGGCTACGGCGCACACCCATTGTTTTCAGAGAGTGGGGCAATGTTGGTGACGTATATTGATGTCTTAATATCCGAAATGTTCTTAGTCACTGATTTTCAAATGGAATCATTACATTTGAGAGACGAATCAGAATAAGCGATAACTTACAAAAAGAAATGAGGTCCCACAACAACAATTCTCGTAAAAATAGGCCAAGTCTCGTAATAGTATAGAGACAAAAAGTTATGAGATCTTATTCTGAGCCAAGTCTACACTTTACAGTGTGTATTCTCTTCACTTTGTGAAACAGAATGATTTCTCTCGGTGTTATGGACCGTTTATTTATAAATATGTTATTTAAAAAAATCGAGAAAGTGCGATGGAAATCTTTACTTTTATGTATTTATAAGTTTGATAGGATGACACAATTAACATATTTATATAAGTTAACGAAACATGGCGTGCATAATGGCCAAGTTAGCAGATTTTTAAAAAATTATTATTATTCTAAATAAACGATCAATAACACCAAGAGAAACCATTCTGTTTCACAAAGTGAAGTTAATACACACTGTAAAGTGTAGACTTGGCTCAAAAGAAGATATCATAACTTTCTGTCACTATACAAGTGCAAGACTTGACCTATTTTTACGAGAATTATTATTATTATTAGGGATAAAATGTTCTGGTGGAAAAACTAATTAAAGGGCTAGGGACTATCACTTTCGGTCCACGTCTTCAAAGACAGGGCTCTTAGAAGACGTGCTTCATCTGATTATTTACAGTGACAAGAACATTTACCTCATCTAGCAAAAATGAACAGTGAATTCTCAGACAGTGCGATTGTGGTGCAACTTCCAGCAAAATTAGCAGGCTTTTGCTCAAACACAATGTAAGAACAGTTTTTTCTATTTGCCATCTAAAATCCGTCTTTTGAGGACGGCCAGAACCTGCGTACCTGTAGCATACACAATACCGTATGTCACACATTTTGGACAGGTTCTTCCAGTAGATGTCCTCAGACATATAGAAAAACCTAGTGTTAGGGAACAATGCGAAAATCATGTAGATTCTGTTTCAATTGAGATGGAGCAAATTCCTTACTCACCCTGATAACAATCTGTATATTAAATTCTTTGAGATACTATTTCCAACCCCGCTACCTTTGCCTAATTTTAAATGCTAATTCTTTCGGTGTTTTTGGTAAATTATTCAGCACTTCCCTTCATAATATATTCCAATCCCTGATCACACTAAATCTGAAAGAAAATCTCACTCCCTTGTGCCTGAAATCGAGTGCCAGCTTGTGGTCATGGTCATCTTTTCCCTTCCATACACCAGTCTAATTCTTCCACCAATATCTTTCCGAGCTATGTTACCAACATATGCCTTGTACTCTCTCTTCCCTCTGCTCCTGTCCTCCAATGATCACCATTCCAACAAACTCCTTTATTAAATTAGTTACTGATTCTGTTGTGCAGTAATTCCGGCTTCTCCCTGGTAATATTTTAAATTCGTCCACATTTCTAGTCCCACGCCGGCGAAAGTATTGAGAAATACGAAGTCTCGCTTTGGAACATTATTTGAATTTTTTAATTTTTATTGTTATGAGAGTTAATCGGTACTTAGTCAGTGTTTTATCATTTTTACAAATATTTCGCATGTTTTTAAGAAAACTTTCTTGAATACAGCTACGTGTTTTTTCGTTTTTTTTGTGTAATTTTGTTTTTCCCATTGCGATAGTAATTCCATTATTTCTACAGAACACATAAAACATATTCAAAATTTTGCAGAGATGCTGTAATAGCAAAGAAGTCGTGCATACTGGATCGAATACAGTCAGATACTAAGCTAAAAGTATACGACCAACTTATTTGTGGGTTATTCGTATGTAAACTTGGGCAACACATCAATATAATCGGCAGAGCTTTATACCGCGATACAGTCTGAACCGCTTAGATGTCAGTGATACGGCGCCATCGAAATCAAAGATGGTTAAATAGAAACTTCAAGTCCTAACATTTTTTTAGTTTTGATTTAGACGCAGACTCGTCAAATTGCAGTACAAGTGGAACTGCATTAATGCACAAGTAATGACGTCAATAACATGGCATTCATGAACACAAATTAAAAGTTTATTATTAAAAGTATATTATTTGTGACTTTCCATGGTTCGGATTCCAAGTTAAACTGTAGGTCCCAGAGGAAAGGAACTGGCCGTCCTACCTCTGACACAATGGCTCAGTATGCCTCCTTCGGGAGGATCCAACCAACCTTCCGGTTGTGGACTAAGTTAAGTATTTGTGACTTATGAGGTGATACAGAACGTGAGTTGTCATTTTAATCCAGACTATATTTAAAACTAACCAAACCCTCTGCTAATATCGCTACGCCGAAATCGAAACATCTACCGTGCGTTCATGAATATATTCATTGTGTCGCGTTTTAAAGTTGACCCACATAGTCACGGCATAAAAGATAGGGAACCGCGTGGTTTGCGTGACCAAGAATCTGCTATTTATAACATTACAAATGTATTTCTTCATAAATTCATCAAAATCAAAATTTATTTTTCTTGCAATCGTTAGCAATTTTTTGGATGGTATAAGTATCTCGTGGGCGGCCGCGTAGCTCAGGCGACAGAGCGTGTGCCTGCGGCCCAATCGACCGGGATTCGATTCGCGACGAAACCAAGGATCGTTCCTCGAAGCCGAACGTGCGGAAAGACTCCCCAGGCCCACTCAGCCTGCTGTACAATCAGTACCGAGGAGGACACTCCACGGGAAGATAAACAAAAAGGGCCGGAGCGAGGTGCTGACCTCGGCACGACCACTCTAGTGCCTACAGTCAGGAAATGGAAATGCAGAGCTGTACCTCCACCAATCCTTCTGGAATACAGCCAGGAAGCTGTGAAAACCCACTGCCTTTGCCAATAAGTATTTTGTACGTAAGGAATATATCGTGAAAGCATGTTTCGTTTATTTTTTCCCAATCTCTGTTTTTCCAACTCTCACATCGAAACATATTAGACATGTATTAAATTTGTACTCTCAACTGCAAACACCACGGGGGGGGGGGGGGGCATCCGTTAATAACTGAAATCTCGCGTAACTTTTTATGTCAGAGTGCCGCCCTTCAAACAGTAGAGCTAAAAAAAGAAAAAAGAAATCCCGAAAATAACGTGGTCAATCTCAGGTTAGGGTTCCACCAGATCTCGCGAAGGGTGCGGGGGGGGGGGGGGGTTCCAGATTTACGTAATTAATAGACACCCCCCTCCACGAAGCTGGAGGTGAAAGCTAGCACTATTATATAAATTATTATTATTAATTGCGATGAAGCCAACATTCCGGTGGCAATTTTCCTAGTCATCTATTTACCCCATCTACCGGTACATTGTATGTTTGTCCCGGCATCACGCAAAAACTACTCTACTGATTTTCACGGCGTTTTCACACATATTGAAAATTTAGCGTCTGCCTTAAAATCTGCCGTACGACTGGCCTGCGCTGGACCAGGAATTTAAAATCTGTTCCTAATCTGGAAGTTTTTACTTCCATCTTTGGTTTCTTTCTGGATGTTCGCAAGGAGAGGTTTGCAGAACGGATATGTGAATATTGTGATACGTCAGGTATTAGTCGTTAATGCCGCCCGTCCTAGTGGGCCTCTGTTTAAGACAAATAGAGCGTTAAAACTGTACATTGCTCAGTTCTCACCAGTAGAGGCCGTTTAAGCACTAATGTCTCGTGCAGTGTTCCCGTGTTAGTCGCGTAAGACCTACCCCTGCTCAAGAACACCCCCCCCCCCCACCCTCTGCGTGCGTTCTATTTTTTGCTATTATTCGCTATTTGTAGCGTAATATATTTTTTTCATTTTCCGAAAAGTCTCCAGGTCGAACTTCAATTTTTGTAAGCTGTTTCGAGTGGTTCTGAAATATCAGCCTGTTAATGCTTTTGTGTATGTTTTGCTCTCTGCGTTGGCTTAGCTAATTTACAAGTTCTTTAATGAAACTCCAATTATTTACTTCTTCAATTATTTTCTTAAAAAGATATTGTGTGTTAAAATACAGGAAAAACGTAAAACAAGAATTTCAGAGAGCTAGAGGGGCACCCCGGAAGTAACTAGTGGGGGGGGGGGGGAATTGTAGTTCTTTTCTTCTGTTGGCCGTTTGTCAGTGTGCCCTATATTGGTTCTGTTGCTGCTCTGAGGACAAGAGCTACAGCTAGGGACGGGAGTACTGCATTTGCGGGCGCCTTGAAATGCACCGTTACCAAATCGCGCACTTAATAGTTAAATTCACCTGTCAGCTTGTAGAAAAGTAATTCTAGAAAAGATAGGCCCCAAAGCGAAACAAGCGGCGATTGGCTGATGAATTGACGTCACTGTAGAAACAAACTCAAACAATGGATACAAGCGGCAAATGAGTGAAGCGCGCTACTGTTCAAAACTACGCATTTTACGGATGCCAAAGCAATTAATTCAATGAATTTTATTTAAGTATTTGGTAGTAAGATTCACATACCTTGTTGTGTTAGTTTTTCTCCGTATTTGGAACGGGCGATGCGAGGAACTGACATGATTTCCTACTATGTGCCGCGGCCACCTTTTGCATTTTCTGTTTTGCGTTCATAAACGAATAAACATTTTTGTCCTTACTTTGATTTTTATCACTTCCACTGGTACCTCTGGATATTTTCCAATTATTTTGGCACAAATTGTTTTAACAATTTTCTTTTCTTTCGACATAAAATGACGACCATTCACACCCATAAAAATTATTTGTTCAAATAGTGACACTTTATTTAACCAGTCACAAAAAAAATTAAGAACATTAAGGATTCATACAAAAATTAATTTAGCTATGAATAAATACTAAAGGCCTCAGGATATCACCTCTTGTCATGTAACGAAAGTTAATTTCTAGTTTGTTTTTACGTGAAATCGCACCTGTGATCAGTGTATCCTTTTCGTATGTTGAGGTGTAACCACATCAAGTAATTTATCAAACTTTCCTTCAGTTGCCCGCTGAATATTTCTGTAGGCTAGTGGATTCTCCGAAGCTAGTTTTCTCAGAAGAATCGCAGAGGAAACTCAGCATTAGCCGAATCAATCGTTTCAGAACTATACGACGTGATTTGTACTTCATAACCAACGAATAAGGTTGGCGCTAGCCACAACGTAGTCGCTGAAACCAGTAGCTCCGTGTGACAAACCAGTAGAAGCGACAAAAGTCGCCCCGTGTGACCTAGGCTTTAGAAAGAGAGCGCTACGCGAGGATGTTCCGAAGTGTGACAACAGCGCGATTGCTCTCACCCGCCAATTTTCCTGGCCACAGGCATATTAGAGAAATACTCATATGCTGTGATTGACGTATCTTCAGGAGTTGAGCCACTGATGTGTGCTTCCGACAGGAGGCAGTGGTCTCGTCGCCCCCGCCACTGACGCCGCCGCCGCCTCCAGCTGGAGACCGCCTGGAGGCGGAACCGGAAGAGGAGGAAGGAGGGCAGGCAGCAGAGGCCCCCGCGCCGCAGCCGGCGCCGCTGCTCACCGTACACTCGTGTCCGCCCGTCATAGACCTGCGCCTCGAGGTGGGGGACGAGTCGCCTGCCGCCGCCTGCAGGCGGGCCTCCGCCTCCAGGAGGCCCGCGCTGCTCGTCAGGCCCGCCCCCTCCTCCAGGCGGATACCAGTCACCTCCAGGAAGGGGTACGTACACGACAATAACACGGGGAGCTGCGATGGAGCGCTCGCTAACGAAACAAAATGTTACCCACACTCTTCTGTCTGAAATCAGCTGCCAGCTTGCGATTATGGACATCTTTTCCCTTCCATGCACTACTTTTAATTCTTTAATTCTTACACCAATATCTTCCCACGCATCATCACCAATATACGCCTTGTACACTCCCGTGACCCTCTTCACCCTCCTCCTGTCAGTGGATTCCATTCCACCTCCTTTATCATATCAGTGTTCTGTGGAAATTTCCAGAGATAAAACTAGTAGCCCTTCATTGCACCCCATTCAACTCCTGTATTTGATACCCAAAATGTTGATCCCACTACTGTATTCAAGCAATCGTTTGACCAGAGTTTTGTAACCCAGTTCCTTTACTTCTCTTGTACATCCCGTCATCATTGTCTCCAAAAAGTGCAAAATTATTAAACTTTTTCCTACTACCTGTCTAATGTGTCCTCCCCAGTTGTGCTTGTTATGAAATGTTATCCCAAGATGGCATGATAGATGGTTCGATCGAAATGGCGTCGATTAGCCAAGACCTCGTACTTCTCAACACAAATTGACTATGTTTTGGAAGAAAGCTTATGCAGAGTGTTTCTTTTTTTGTTTTTAACCAAGGGATTGTAATCGAAAATGTTGCAAGATTTTGACGGTGTTTTCCCGTTGTGGCAGATAATCCAGCACAGTAGCATTGGTGTGGCGACCAGTAAACTGAAACTAGTTTTCTGTTGACACATCTGTGAATTTTTCAGTCATCCGTCCCAGTTTTCGCAATTCTAAACGAACTTCGAATCAATATCTCTCTTCATCTTGTCACGAAATGAGACACGCCAAACCTTTCCGCGACCCACATCTTGGTCCGAGACTCATTTTTAATCACTATTCCGCTTCTGCGGTTCGTCCTCCTGCGTCTGTCAATATTTCTCCACTCTTCCCCTTCTTCTTCATTAGCGCTGCGTATGGAGTTCTTCATTCTTGCACTATGGTCACTTGCTGTCATCATCCCATTGTTTTGTTCTTTAGCACTTATTCTAATGGGTAGGTCTTAAATATCTCTTTAATTTTTTCATTCCTATCTTATTTTTCCTTGCAACGTTTTGTCAAATTCTTAGGAACATTATCCCTGATGGCTTCTTCTCAATTGCTTATATATCTTCTGCGTGGTTAGCGCTCTGGCCTCGCATTCGGGAGGACGCGGGCCATCCACATTTCTGTTTTCCATGCATTCCCTAAATCACTCCTAGCTAATGCAGGGATGGTTACTCCAAAAGGCCGAAATCATCCCCGTTCGTAGCCCCCAGTGACATCTACGTCAAAGACGCGTGAATTAATAAGAAAAGAAAAGAAAATTTTTTCAGGTAAGAGCCATTTCAAAAAACCAAAAATTGATTGGCGGGCCAGATTGAAAACTTGAATATAGTTTTTAATTGGTATTTCTGCTAGTTAAGCAAATAAATAAATAAACAGCAAAAGGAATTGGGAAGTAATATTTTTACATGTACGGTATTAATAATAATTAAAAACATTATTGCTGATACTTAAAAACATTTTAACTAACTTGTTATAGAATGAATTACTTGTAGTTTTTCCATATTATTATCACGCGGTCAGGATTGAAAAAAAAAGGGCTGTAGGCCGTAGTTTGCCGACTACTGAGATAGAGGAAAAGTCTGTGAGCCGAAAGGAGGATCTCTGGCCGGCTCCAGTCATTTGCGTTGACTATCTCTGATAAGTGATATCAAAACTTTGTACGAACGCGGAGGGCTTATATTGAAATACATTATAAACAACACGCTAGCGGCTCCTGCTAACATTTGAGATACCTTGAAACTTCGCTACGTTACTTAAAATTACCGTATATACAGATGCGCTTTATTTGAAATATACCTATGTATTTAAAATGCATTTTGTATTTTTTGTAACACTTTTTCAAACATATTATTTGTTAAAAAATCCTTTTCATAATTGTTCATACCTTTTATTTTATATTGAAGTTATAACTCATGGATATCAATTAAAAGTCAAATAACAATAAAGTCTGTTAAGCCCTTAAGTTAACAATGACTTTGGTAATATTGACATGTATGTTGCTGACGTCTACTTGCGTCATGTTATTGTGAATTGAACTTATCAATATGTTAGTAAAATATCAAAATAAGTTTTTGTTTATTACTGTACACCACAAAAAAAAAAAAAAAAAAAAAAAAATCACATGTGTTCCTGAAGTAAAATTAAATCGCCACGGTATTTTCTGTGTTGTAAGAAGTTATATTAATTCTTGCTGATTCGTTAAATTATAATTTATGAAATGTTTCTTCTTTTTCCGTGAGGGCCTGAGCCAATTCCAATGCTTCGTCCTTTGTTGTTTCTTCTTCTTCCTCCGGTACTCCAACTTCTCACTGTATACCTCTTTCCTCTCTTTGGATCATTTCAGTCATGTTTTCTTTTCCTTCCTGCCTGTGATCCTTGGCAGGATAATTCCTATTCTGGTAGGTCAGTTTGAAATTTGTGCAGTTTGTAATTGGTTCCAGACATTCACTTGTGTGAAGATATTCAGTTTGATTGCTGTGGTGTTGTATTTTAAGATTTTTTGATAAATACTTTTTTGCCATAGATATTCATAATTATGCCATATGTTTTCTACATCTTATGCCTACTTTCGTCTGCAGCAATTTTTTCTAAACCAATTATTTTCCTCAAAAGCCAATATCTGTTAGTAGGAGTTCTGGGGAATTTTTCTATATTTGTCATTTTTCCTCTAAGAGATTTTCTTGTATTGGTTATGATTACAAGTTTTCAGAAAGTGTGCTGAATCATCTGTAACTGCTGGAAAGTTAATTTCAACACTCTTGTTCTTTTCCCCCATGGTTATTGGTGATAGCATGAGTTCTTTTAGTTTTCAGTTCCGAATTCTTACTTCTTTCTCCAAGATGTGGTTGAAGAGTAGGGGAGGTGAACCATCACATTGCCTACCACCCATATTTAATTTGAATGGTTTTAGATATTTTTTATATTTTGTGCGTGAGGTTATCTTGGATTGGTCTAACCAGTTTAGATTTATTTGAAATTTTGCATCAACAGAATTAAAATCATTTTTAAATTTAGAAATGTTATTACTATATCTTTGGAGGTCATCAGTGTGTGATAGATTATGGACTTCAGATTTCAAATCTGTTCCGAGTAGTAGGTTGATTATTATTAGTTCATTATATAGTTTGTCACATCAAATGCATAATGGTACATTAATTTTGGTTTATCTTTTTTTTACTGTGTAAAAAATATTAACATATCCATGTCAGGGATAACAGCAAAAATATTCCATTTATGTTAAAACATTTTTCAAAGATGTTAGAAATGAGGCTGGAAATAAAACCAACACATCTGCAGTTTCAAAGACATTTCCAAAAACACTGAAAGGAAATTTTAATGCTACCTGGAACTTTTTGAACCCTAGAGGAGTAATATTTATATTCTACTCTTGTTTTGTAATACCTGTACCAAAAATTATTCCGATCTAAGAAAATGATGATGTTCAAAGTACACGTTATCTTCTCCTCCTCCACCTTTTCTGGATCCCTTTCCTCACACAAGCATCCTCACCTCTCCTCATGACATGGCCCTGCCACCTTAATCTTCCCGCTCTGAGGACCAGCCACTCCACCTATTTTTCTTCTCTCTTCATTTCGAAGTCTGTCCCTCAGAGAAATACACAATAGGACCTCAGCATCCTCATTTCCATTGTCTCCAGGAGGGCTTCCTCTGTTTTATGTAAAGCCCATGTTTCTGATCTATACAGGATAACCGGTCTTTCCGTAGTCGTATAAACTTTACTTACAGGTTTTTCAGCAACATCTCTCCATTTGCTGCATCCAGATTTTACTCTGGCTTTCACCTCTGCTTCACAACCACCTTTGGCACTTATTACTCCACCCTGATATCTAAATGTACATCTAATTGGCTCCGTTTCATTCGCTTGGTGTCCTTAATGTCAAAAAAGTAAAAGAACGAATATTACTGTATGTTTACAGATGACTCAGTTCTTCTGTGGGTATTGACATTGTAAACACTACCATAAACCAAGAATTGCTTCAAAATTTGAAGGATAGTGATACTTGTTTATATTCCTTAAAAAAGTATCTAACACACAAAAAAGTGTTCCTAAAATATAACACTTGCTTGTCATGTTCTGCTGCAGTAATTATCATTGGATAATAATCAGGCCTCACGGACTGAACATGAAGGATGCCTTCTTTGGACAAACAGCAGTGTTAAAATCTTTGAACTAAGTGAAATAAATAACAATCATAAGAAATGAAAAATTATTTGATTTTTATAAAAGTATTTGGACAAAACTCATTTTGTATTTATTTACTAACATTTCAAACCTTTTTGTATCTGAAACAATTAAATAATGGTGACGGTGAAAGTGCTGTTAGGCAAATAAAATAGGGAAAATAATTCACCACAGATGAAGGCAGGAGGGCCAGACGAACAAACACACACAGAGAGAATATATCAGTTTAAAACCTTATTCATGTCAATAAGATTGGGCTATTTGGCAGTGGAGTGTGCACACACCAGACTCGTGTGATAAGCCACTGCGTGTGCACACCACTTTTGCCTACTGGCCCAATTGTGCGGACATGAATAAAGTATTAAACCAAAATATTGTGAAGCATGTTTGTATTTTTGTGTTTGTCTGACCTTCCTCCCTTAATCTGTGCTAAGTGATGGATTATTTTCCCTGTCCTTCCTTACTTTGAATTTAAAATAGAGAAAACAACAAGGTTTTTGAATTAATAGTGTTAACTTGTATTTAAAATTTCTGCTTTCTACATCTTTTATGACTGACTAAATATTCTGAATGACGGTCATTTGCAGGACGGTGACTGCCAGTGGTCGCCGCTCTGCGCAGCAGATGCAGCTGTTCCCCGTGTCGCTGCCGCCCATCGAGCGACCCAGAGACGCTCTCGCCTCCTGCCTCGGCAAGCTGGACAGCCAGGACTGGTGAGAGGCGCTGCTCACTAACATTAGGACACTCGTGTAGGGCCGTGCGGGCAGTGGAAAAATGTCCATCATTTGTGAACTGTATGTCTCTTACACGTCGGATTCAGTTTTCTTGAATGAGATTTGTAGTCCTACTTTTTCTGCACGTTCTTTGAGTGTCTAAAGCTGTTTGATGGCTGTCTCTTCATCCTCTGCTAGTATCGCCAAGTCATCCACTAAAGCGAGGTGTGGTGTGTAGAGGTTGTTAGGGGAAATTCAAGTGGTGTTGGCTTCCAACACTCACACTTCTTGAGTGCTTCCCCCATTATTCCTTAACCTTGTCTAGAACAATGTTGAAAAGGGTTGTATCATTATAATATAATACATTTAAAAGGATATTTTGAATTCATATGAAACAACTGGAAGTGAACTGCATATTGACCAGCCTCTTTAATATTTAACAACCAAATGAACAATTGAGTTACTACAGGCTGAATGCTACATTATACCAGCGACCTATATGCACAAAATAAAAGAAACGAGGCCTGACACATTTTATTGCTGTGTACTTTATCACTCCTATGCCACCAAACCCTTCTGTGTGCTGCAGTCCCCCACGCCTACTACAAGAAATTCAGAAAACGGCAGCTAACATAATCCTTAAATGACTGGCACTCTCTTTGATGTCAACTGGAAATGTGAAACAATGTTGTGTATCCTCATATCCTGGAAATGCCAGATTTTTGCCTGGACATTAAAATAGTCATGCCTTTTAAATTGTGCTTACAGCTTATAGTCGCTCATAACCTTAGACAGTATTAGTACAGACCACTTGTATCATCTTTCCAGATTACAGGTTGAGAATGTTCTAACTCACATAAACCCCCCCCCCCCCATTTTTTTTTGTAACTGACTCTGACTTTCATTGCTTGCATCTTACTAACCACAGGAGAAGATCTAGGCAGGATATCTGGCTGGTTAGGTAGATACATAATGAAGATAGTGAAGAGTCAGCTTGTCAGGTCTTTGATAGTTGCCACCCCTTCCACACCAAACGATACATATAATGTGGGTCCCATATCATTATATAGTACTCTGGTGAGAGCCTGATCAAAGATTTGTAACCCATCTCTCTGATTTCTCTGGCACGTCCTCTCCAACAGATACAATACTCATTTCCCTTCAAACCATGGGTGCCGGGAGGGGGGTGCACTTGCACCCCCACCTGCTATGAAAGAAAATACGCAGAAAAAAATTAAGAAACAAAATTTTTATTATTAAATTCACTGCTTGAATAATAACTTAAGGCGCCTAGGTAGTTGTCCAAATTTGTTCACACTGTCAAAAAATTCAGAATCCTTAGTTATTAAGTGTTATATATAATGTATAAAACAGATACAGATGCACCCCCCTTGAAGTAATCCTGAAGGCACCCATGCTTCAAATTCCCCAGTGTGCCCTGCCCAGTTTATACCTCTGCCAACCGATATTATTATTAGGTATTTACATTTTATCCCTTCCACTGAATAATTATACAAAACCTTCATTTTACTATCTGTGTAGCTAATAAATTAACTGCCAGCTTTATCTTCATTCTGTGTCTATCTACCCAAGTAGATATCATGCATAGATTCCTTTGCATTTGCTCACAATTCTCTCTCTCCCTACGTAATTCTATTATACTGCATTTTGTCATCTGCAAACATCCTGACCACTGACTTTAAATCGACAAAGGACACATTGGTAATTGTCCCTGTGGTACACCTGTTCTCACCTCCAACTCCCTTGAAATTGCATTAGGCACCTTTGCCTAACCCAGTGGTCTTAACATTATTCACAACCATTCTCTGTTACATGCATTAAAAAACTCCACAGCTGCACTGTATAATTGACCCATCCTCGTCCATTTCATCTGAAGTATGTTGTACGTACTAACTGAGATTCCCGAGAATAACCTCTTCTAAATTCATGCTATGGACGTACAATGTACTTACTTTCCTTGCAGATTTTCATAATCTGTCTATACAACATTGCATCAACTGCATTGCTACTGAACAGGGTTGGTGCTAGGATCCTCTGGCCCCTGGGTAAGTGTTCTTAAATCCTCCGCCTTCCCCCCCCCCCCCCTCACAAATTTTTACTTTAAACTTTTACTTTCTGATAAATCCAGAAAATTTTAATGCTAAAACATTCAAAATCAGAGGCGCAGATTTTAAAATTTGTGTTTGCTTTTCTGTTTAGATAGACATCCAGACTGGAGTGCCCTCTTCACTTACCCTCTCCTAACACTGGCCCTGCTACTGAGATCAAACTGTTGTCTCTAAGATTTTCAAAAAATAAGATGTGTACACATCTTTCCCCTGCGATAAACCTCACCTCCGGCATGATTCCTCATATTTCATTAATTAATTCTCACTCTCTGGGCTCCAACCAGGGATGTACTCTTTGCGATATCCTCTAGGAATGCATCGTCTAGCTACACCTTTAATGACCCCAACAAATCTATTATAATTATTGTAGGTTGGTTTAATCCATCTGATATTGGAGTCTGTTTGTTTTTCAAATTCAATCCAGTTGGCTTTCTTGAAGTTCCATCTTGGTGTAGGGTGCGATCATATAACAGGTATGGACATTCCTACCTCTAGGATAACAGGTCTGTGTTGACTGTGAGGAAAATCCTTGACCACTGAACTACGAACTTGACTGATTACACTCTGGATCTGGGTTGTAAAACATAGGTCTGCAGTGTATCCTAAGTTGCTTCACATCCGTAGGTATAACCTCAATTGCCCTACATGTGACCCCTGGGTGGTGCTAAGAAAGCAACAGCGATAAGATGAGACCGAACTGTCTGAATAGACCTCTCGGTCAAAAGATACACAAAAAGGAGCCAGAACGTCCTTTTCAGGGCCCACAAGCTCGTAGAATTGGACCATCTCTACGCATTTGTCAACTGAATATCGAAGGAATAAGTCGAGCAAAATGTGAATATCTTTCGAGACTTGCACAGAAATATGCAGTCGATGTCATTGTGCTCCAAGAAACTCACACAGCAGACGAACAACAGATACAACGCAGAGGGAGAATACCAGGTTTTAAATTAATAGCCTCCAATTTTCATCCCAAGTACGGCCTCGCAATTTATGTTAAGAATGATTTGCCAACTCCTGTCAGTAAATTCTGATAATGACATTTATACCATCACGGCAAAAGTTGAAAATCTGACGATAGTCAATGTGTACAAGCCACCTGAAACTATTTGGCCTAACCCTCCTTTTTCACCTCAACAACACCCAACTATACTACTTGGTGACTTCAACAGTAAACATCACCTCTGGGGCTACAGCAAGAATGACCTTAATGGTGAAATACTTGAAAGCTGGATGGAACTGATAATCTGGAATTTTGTGGTGACAAATAAAGTTGAAATTAACTACAGATATGCATGTTCAGCTGCAAAATGGTTGATCACCTGAGATATTCTCAATTGCTGGAAATTTGGAACAGAAAGATGCCAGTTAATCTGATCTCAGGACAAATTTCACTGCCTCATAACTTCTGAAATTTAGTATTGTCAAAAGAAGAATTGATTGAATAAGTATTTCTCAACATTCAAAACAGTCATAAGAATCATGATTGTCCAAGTGATGAGCCATTCTTGCTGTCACGAACAAAGTATTCTACGAACTGAACAGTATTATTCAGTCTAATATTCAAAGTGAGGCAGTCAAGTGCAAGTCTGTTGACACTGTGGTGGAAGCAGAAGCAGGTGAAGTGGTTAATTAGCCTACAGAATTTTTGCTAATTATCGTGTTGAAAAATATCAAATAGCAAAAGCTCTGCAATGACATTTAGCTTGTAGTAAAAATCTTAATGAGCAAAGTTTTAGAAGCAAAAGACTTGACAGGATGTTTCAAAAGTGAATAAGTCCTCATTCCTAACATTTTATGATATTCCAACTGATATGCCATTTAAGTTTAAGAGACTGCAATCCCAATTTGATTGGCGTTTGCAATCACCATCAACAAAGCTCATGGTTAGTCATTAGAATTGTGAGGTTTCGATTAGGCACAGATTGCTTCTCACATAGACAATTATATGATGCATGTTCTTGAGTCAGCAAACCAGGAAATCTCTATACTGCAACTGACAACTGAACAACAAAAAATAGTGTCTACCCATGGGCATTTTGAAATTAAAGATATTAGGAATGTGTTCTTTCTCTTTTCTTTATTTCCATTTAATGAGATTGTCTCACATCAACGCATGGCCGGTACAGCTAGTTATAAACACAAAAAATTCCGAATGAAGTAATCAATTATTGGTAAAAATGTCTTTCTCGGTTACAGTCCTGAGGTGATACTAAAAAACTTCAGCTAGTTATTCATCATTGTTTATTAATTGATAAAATAAATCACACTACACCTGATACATAAAAAACTAAGAATAGCTGATTTGTTGTTTTCTCCAGTTCTGTCGCCTTTATTTCTACAATACTGGGGAAGTATTATTTGCCCTGCTGAAAAGATTTCCATGCATGCCATTTTAGATACTGAACACATGGTGATAAAACCTTTTCAATAGTTTATTGTACAGCACCAGTTCACACCAGGGCCAGATTTAAACTTTTTTTTTTACTGTAGGCTGTTCATTTTGTGCCACCCTTGTAGTAAACATTTATTTGTATGTGTGAATGGATATAGATTAAGCGTGACTTCATTACTTGAAAGTATTCAGATTGAATCATAAAATAGAAACAAGAAAAATTGATGTTTATTATGAAACAAGAATACAAACAAGAAAATAAAAAATGTAATACATAATTATAGTTTTCTACGGGATTTTGATTGGCGAACGTAGAGGGAACAACTTTCTCACTGTCAGTTTTCCATACGACAAATTTCGTAACATACTTTTTATCGGCAAAGAACAGAAAACACGATAAGATGTACGCTCTGATTTGTAATCAATTATTATTAAACGATTATAATTTACATTAATCTCAATCAGAATACCGGTATTGGCATTGTTCAATGCATGTTCCTTAAAAATTTCAAAGAATTTAATATTATTACCTGAGAAATGACGATTTAAGTTTCAAAAATCATTGAATTTTCAATGATTTCCTTAATAAAATTAGAACTTTTGAAGCGCTCAGGGACTTTCTACATTTCTACATCTATACTCTGCAAATCACAAATACTGTGGGTGGCAGAGGGTGCTAAGCACCAATCCTACTTCTGCACATTCCAATCCCGAACAGATCGAGGAAAGAAAGAATACTATAAACGAATCAGTATGGCATCTTATTTCTCTAATCTTATCCCTCCTGTCATTGCGACCTAAATAGGTTGGCGGAAGAAGTATTTCGTTGCACTCGTAACTTAAAGATTTTCGCATATTCTCCAGCAAATTCAAACGAAAACGATGTAGTCTGTCCGCCAAACAATCCCAGCCTAACCACGAATCAGCTCTGTGATCACTTACGTAAGGACTGTAACTAGCAGTCACGAATCGAGCGGCTCTTCTCTGTACTTTCTCTAATGTGTCAATCAATCCCTTGCGATACGGATCCCAAATTCCACAACAGTATTCCAAATGCGGACGCACTAGTGTTTTGTACGCTATTTCCTTTGTATGAGCATTACAACTTCTCAAAATACGTCCTATGAATCGTAGTTTGGAATTAGCTTTGCCTACAACGGAAGTTATGTGCAAGTCCCATTTCATGTTGCTTTGTACTGTTACGCCTAGATACTTCAGGGAATCTACAGTGTCAACAACTGAATTGTTAACTTTGTACTCCTGAGCAAGCGGGGTCTTTTTATTACTTATGTGCATTGCCTTGCACTTTTTACAGTTAAGTGTAAGCTGCCATTCACGGCACCATTCCGAAATAACATCCAGATCGCGCTGAATTTCTAAGCAATCGTCGGAGCACCTCACTTCCCTATAAATAAGTGCATCATCAGCAAAAAATCGCATCCTGCAATTAACGTTGTCACCGAGATCGTTTATAAAAATTAAGAAAAGAAGTGGTCCTATTACACTTCCTTGAGGAACGCCCGAAGTAACATCTAGTTTAGAAGAGGCTTCCCCGTCTACAACGACATACTGTGACCGACCAGTTAGAAAATCGCGTATCCATTCGCAAATCTGATCAGATATACCGTACGCTCGGATCTTCGCTAAGAGTCGGTTGTGTGGTACAGAGTCAAAAGCTTTCTGAAAATCCAAGAAAATAGCATCAACTTGTGATCCTGCATCAATAACTTTCATTACATCATGCGAAAATAGAGCCAGTTGCGTTTCACATGATCGGTTCTTCCGAAATCCGTGTTGGTATGCTGTAAGTAGCTCGTTTTCATCTAGAAACTTCATAACGTTAGAGCATATGACATGCTCCAGAATTCTACTGCAAACAGATGTTAGCGATATCGGTCGATAATTCCTAGGATCTCTCCGATCTCCTTTCTTGAAAACGGGAATCACCTGCGCAATTTTCCAGTCAGAAGGTACTTTTCTTTCCTCTAAAGATTTACGAAATATATCTGACAGAAATGGTTCTATTTCTTCCGCGTATTCCGAAAATACTCTTACTGGTATACCATCGGGACCCGGCGCTTTCCCCCACTTCAGGAGCTTTAATTGCTTTATGATACCTACACTATCAATTTGTACTGGATCCATCTCAAATTCAACACGCCGTGGAAAAACGGGAATGTTTTCCATGTTTTCGTCAGTGAAGGAATTTTTAAATTCGGCGTTAAATACGGTAGCCTTGTCGCGGCTGTCATCAACTTCCCGACCGTCTTGTAGTAGAACTGGCATATTGTTGTCACAACCACTATTTTTTTTACATACGACCAAAATTTCTTTGGATTTTCAATGAGGCTCTTGGAAAGTGAGTTGCATCGAAAGTCATTAAGGCTCGCGCATCGCATTCTTGACCTGTCCTCTTGTCTCAGCTAGCTTTTCTAAATCACTCCTATACATCGTCCTTCTTGAGCGTGCATGAATCTTCCTTTGCTTTTTAAGTAACCTTTTAACTTCACGCGTATACCACGGGGGATCGTTCCCGTCCCTGATTGTCCTTTTCGGTATATGTAAGTCCATACCTTCCCTGACTATATTTATGAATCGAAGCCACATCTCTTCAACCGAGCCTCTTCCTTCTACAAAGGTAATGTATTTATCCCTCAAAAACGTTCTTAAACTCTCCTTTGGGGCCTTTTCGAACCTGTAAACGACCCTTTCTTTTTTCTTTTTGCGCTCGACTGTTAATTTTACTGTAGCAATTACAGCTTTATGATCACTTATTCCCGTGGTGGTAGAAATGTCCGTAAATAATTCAGGCCTATTTGTAACGAGAATATCTAAAATGTTTTCGTTATCGTTGTCGCACCGCGTTGGTTCAGTGACGAGCTGCTCAAGATTAAGATCTGAGAAAAGGTCAAGAATAATCTCACAGGATATTTTATCCCTGCCACCAGTAACGTGGGACTTTCAACATCTAGATACCCAATTAATGAAATCTTAGATCATACTTAAGTATTTTTATTATAGAAATCATTAAATGTAAGTCTGTCAGCAGAAACTTACCTCTGTCTATAGTCTTCCTTCGGAAATATACGACGGGCTACAGACTGTGTTGAACAAGATAGAATTAAATTAATAATTTAGCTAATTGTTCGCTGTCACCACTTACCTAAATGAAAATTGATAGTAAACGTATTTTCTTTTCTATTAATTGTTCCGAGTTTGTGACTTAACTATTGGATGTCACCACTTAAATGAAAATTTATAGTAGAGGTTTTTCTATTTTGTTTATAATCACACATAAATTTGATGGCTTACTAAAGCGGGCACCCTAGGAAATTTGCTGCCGCTTTAAAGCTGCCGCCCATAGGCTAGAGCCTGTAGAGCCTAATAGGAAATCCAGCACTGGTTCACACCTTACTTAGTTCTTGAAATAGCACTTAGTGAGTGCTAAAAATAAAGATGAATTTAAATTCACTTGATACAACAAAATTAGAATTAGTTTATCAATGAATGATGTGGTGAATTAATACAGCCTTTTTTTTCTTCAAAATATCTAAACAATACAAACTGTCATAGGTTTAAAAAATCCCATGTGGCATCTGTAAATTAATTTTAGCCTAGTAATTGATGCATCTAATGTTTTCTGTGCTTAATGCAGCATCATGGTTTGGTTAATTAAAATGTTGTGACCCCATACGACCCGAACGCTGAAGTCACAAGCACAGCACTGTCAGTATGTAGGGTATCTAAAATAAAGAGATAATTAAATGACGGAAATAAATATCACATACTGTTGCGTATTCTGTACCTTATTTTAACTGTGACAAATAATGTGAATAAGAAGCTAGGTTGCTTGGTTTGGACCTCCTCTCTCAATGTAGCCTAGTGTAGCTTTCTACTCAACCCCCCCCCCCTCCTTGACCAATCCAAATAGTTTATGGACACTCCCTTGACAAGGAGTCTTGGGTCTCAGCTTGTATCACAATTGAAGGATATAACGTTTCAGCATGGCCTGCCTCAGATGATTGGCTACTGAACTGCAGTGTGTTTCAAACCATATATATGCCATGTGGGAGTAGTTGGCAGTCTGGGGCTGGGAATCACAGTTAGGTCAGATGCCTCAGCCCTTACAAACAACTTCTGGGACAGCAGTGTAAAGATTCATTTGGCCTGAAGTAACTTTGGTAGGCAAGTCGGCTGGAGCTTTGGAACGAGGTAGCGAGTCACAGGTGTGTCGTTGGTGTTGCAGGGAGCAGGTGCTGTGCTCGCTGCCACTGCTGGTGCGACTCGTCCGACACCACCCCGACGTGGTGCAGGCGCAGGCGCACGCCGTGAGTGGAGCCCTCTCCAGGCACGTTCGCAACCTGCGCTCGCAGGTCGCCAGGGCCGCCTGCCAGGCGTCTGCAGAGCTCTTCAGTGGGCTGCGCAAGAACGGCGAACCGGTAAGCTCACCCGGTCTCTAAAACAGCACCGTATACGTCATCTCGATTACATCCCCTTACTAATACACTGTCAAGAGACACTAATTTACCAAGCATCGACACGGGGCAAGCTACAGAAATTCTCACTCGCATCAGGGGTTACTGCGACAGCATTTTTTCATAAGTTGTCAAAATCCATATATTGGATAATCCCGTAAATAGAGATGCTGGATTTTAATTAAGCGATACCTGGAGAGCACTGATCCAGAAAATGAGGTTATATTGGAACTGAGAATAGCCTCCCTATTTACCCCGTCTACAATCAACACCATCAATCCTGCCAGTATTTAAAGGTTCCGCGTGATATAAGAGCGACCCCATCTCCAACTGACAGCAGTCACTTGACGATGGCAGCAGAGGATATGACCGCCGAAACGTCATACCACACAAACGGCTGTTTACTCGAGAAACTTTCACCTCTCTTCCCTAGTTGTTCGTACAGGGATTCCAGTGTATGTGCACAATGGCATATTGAGAATACCTCATACTCTTCACTGAGCCCTTGTCCTATTCTGACTTTAATGATTTTTTTGTATTTTGAAGCAGACAACATCTTGATGAATGTGGACATTTCTGACTGGAAGCACGTCATATACACATCTATTCAAATCTATAAATTTACAAGACACACCTAAACACAAGAAAAAACACATACAAAAACAAAAAGCAAACACACCACACAATATTTTGGTTTCAACTGA
>CM061919.1:269297676-269480575 GCA_031002005.1 Vandiemenella viatica
TCTTCTGTTTAATTATGAATAATTTTTCGCCTGTACAACTGCCTATTTGATAAAATATGGAGAAGAGTTGTTACTATATTGAAACCTGGCAATGGCTTTTCTGCAACCCAAAACCACAGTCATTTTTATCTTGAATATATTGCGAAGTATTCCGCTTAGTTGAACCGAAACTGATTTACTTTAAAGCGGTTTTCAAACTTAACATAAATGGCACGGCACCAGTCCTCAACAAATTGAAAAGGTTTAGACTTACGGTTGATCACAGGAGCGGCTTTTGTGGGTTTCTCTGCAGCGTATGGTACCATACAGAACAGCTTAGACCAAACTGATAGTGTAGCACTAAATTTTTCAGAGGCTTTTGACAGAGTGAGCCATAAAATGGTACTAAATAAGTTAAAAACTGTTGTAGTTGATTAAAAAAGTGATTTTCTGGGTAGAACTATTCCTAAAAGGTAGGAAACAAAACGTTATAGTAGGAAATGCAATATCAAAAGAAGTGGAAGGAAAAATAGGAATGCCACATGGTAGCGTATTGGAGCCAGTTCTATTTGTTATTCTAATGAATCATTGCATTGATGGTCTACTGTCACCAGTTACGTTGTTTGCAGATTACATAATGTTATATAAAAGGATTAAAACTTTAGAAGACTCTAAATAGCTGCAGGGTGATCTGGACAGGTATCTAACTGGGTAGGTCAATATGCAATGAAAATAAATGTGAAGATGAGTCAGTTTATTAGATAGACAGATAAAAAAAACTGCAGATTGAATATAATTATAAGGTGAGGAAGGAATTAGTTGTTGAGGACTTGAAATTCAAATAACCTGGAATAACATTGGATAACAAGCCTAACTGGGCAGGACACGCTGGACAAGCAATAGGAAAAGGTTTCAAAATTCTGCACTTCTTGGAGAGAGTGATGAGGGGATGAACGAGAGAAGTAAAGGAATTGGGTTACAAAACTTTGGTTAGACCATTGCTTGAATATGGTAGTGTACTATGGGACCCACATTTAGAGTATCAAACACAGCAATTGGAGGGGGTGCGTAGAATGGCTGCTAGATTTGTCTCTAGACATTACCGCAGAACACAACAAGTAATTGATATGATAAAGAAGCTGGAATGGGAGTCACTGGAAGAGACAGGATGAGGGTGAAGAGAGTCATGGGATTTTACGAGGTGTGTTGGTGATGAAATGTGGAAGGTATTGGTGGAGGAGAGGTTCATGCAAAGGAAAAGATGATCATTACTATAAGCTGTTACTCAATTTCGGGCGTGATGGTGTGGGGAGATTTTTTCCGTAGGTGGGGGGTGAAGGAATGGAATAAATTACCAAGAATGATGATGAATAACTTACCGAAAACGCAGAAATAATTTAAAGGTGAATCGCAATTAAATTAAAAAAAAATTCTTGCTTTTATTATTTCGTCTTGCTGTAAAAACTACAGTATATTGACCAAAAGCGTAGAATGTATTCGAAATTTAGTTCTAAATTAAAAGTTTTACCTCGAATTCCACGGAAGCAAAGTCGACGGTGAACTAAAAAAACTGGCTGCCTTTTAGTGCGTGCTGGCACCTACAGTTTTCAATGTCTACTCTAGCAATCATCTTCAAAAACGGATGATTGGAAGTTATATTTGTGCAGGTTATTTAGTGCAAGCAAAAGATTTTGGAACTTTGAGGAGCGTCTAAACCAGGGGTGGACAACCCGCGGCCCGCCTTGAACATTTTTCCGGCACGCGAGATTCATCACACTTTTACAAAATATTTTTTATATTTAATTTTTAGTGTTACATATTTCTTTACAATGCGCATTTCATATCATTATTATTATATTATCTATGTTTACATGTAACAATAATAATAACTCATTATGTTTCAGTTTTTCAGTTAAAAAACGTGTATAATGGGTCTAATTTTAATACGGGTATAAATAATTTTATATGCGGCCGCGGAGTTATAATGCCTTTCCAAAGTGGCCACAAGATCATTTGGGTTGGCCATCCCTGGTCTAAACAATGGGTAAATCCACTCACAAGATACTATGGGCACAATCAGCTGAAACCGGTCCCAGCTTAATCTCAGATGTGCGCCTCGCATTAGAGTCAACAGAAAAGGAGAGTCAGCTTATTAGATAAAGAGATAAAAAACTAAAGGTTGATTATGATTATAAGGTAGGAACATAATTTCTTGCTGAAGACTTGCATATATCTTGGCATTACACGTTGGGCAGATAGTAGGAGAAGTTTTCAAAATTCTGCTCTCGTTGGAGAGAGTGATGAGGGGAAATACGAGAGAAGTAAGGGAATTGGGTTACAAAACTTTGGTCAGACCATTGCTTGAATATGGTAGTGTAGTATGGGACCCTCATTTTGAGTACCAAATACAGGAGTTGGAGAAGGTGCAAAGAAGTGCTGCTAGATTTGTTTCTGGAAATTATCGCAGAACGCAGTCAGTAACGGATATGATAAAAGAGCTGGAATGGAATTCAGTGGAAGACAGGAGGAGGGTGAAGAGGGTCATGGGAGTTTACAAGGTGTATATTGGTAATGAGGCATAGAAAAATATTGATGTAAAAATTGAAAGTAATGTATATAAGGGAAAAGATGAACATGACCACAACCTGGCACTCGATTTCAGGCACAAGGGTGTAGGAAGATTCTCTTTTTTAGGTAAGGGTGTCAGGGATTAGAATAAGTTATCAAGAGTAATGATGAATAATTTACGAAAAAGGTTGCAATAATTAATATTTGTAGAGAGAAAATATAGGAGGGTGCAGGAAAGGGGGAAGATGTGTGTGTAGGGTAATTGCCACCGGAGCGTGCACTCTATTGAAATTTTAATTAAATATTGAATACAACAGTACAAACTAGATACTAATGAAGAATGGAGAAACATATGGAAAAGGCATAAACTAATACAAATGAAGGCAGAATGAAGATGTGTAAATAGTATAAATTAATACGTGGAAGAAGAGGTTGTTCATCTAGTTTTGGGACAGGTAGTGCATCCTTGGAGCGTGTTTAAATGAACTGATTTCTTTGGTAGTTCTAATTTTCATGGGAATGTCACTCCACAATCTAGCCGCTGAAAATCGAGAAGGAATTGGGAAGGGTTTCCGAACTAAGGGAGGATACGGTTAGAATATTTGAGTTTAGAGATCTGGTGTTAAAATTATGGCAAATTGCTATGTGGAGTTGGAGCCATGGTAGGCGGGAGATTCCAGGTGTATGAGATGGCGACGGAGTCATCTCCGACGATCGCAGAGGCACAGTCACTGTAACGTATAGGGTTCAGATCTTTATGAAAATATGACAAATTGTATTTATTCGGACTTCTTTTTGAGCTGTAATGGTGAATTAATCACTCATTGAAGGTTTCTGATTGTATTTAAATGTATTTTGTACTAGCTCGTACCCGCAACTTCGTACGCGTGGATTAAGAATTTTTTTTTGCCAGAATTGAATATAGAAAGTTGTTGGTAACGAAGGATTGGGCCCAAACAACACCGAGTCAGCATAACATGACAGGAAAGCTACCACTATATCACTCTACCGTCGAACCAGTCTCTTGAAGAGAATCAGTTTCCAACATATTTCTGTCACGATTCGATAAGGTCTCAAAATTTCGTGACTACAACTATCAAACATACCGGAGAACATGTCCTGTGCCCTTCATACAGATTTTCTTGTCAATTTCCATGAACATCGATATAGCCATTTAGTCGTCAAAACGTAACAGTAAGACAGAGACTTACTTCCGTATTTATAGTATTATTACTGCGGTTCACACACACACACTCTCTCTCTCTCTCTCTCTCTGACTGCGAACAACCCCTGAGGAATCATTATAACGTAAAAAAGTGTACAGCTACAACATTGCAAGACTACCTATGATTTGCCTCGCATTGCATCCCTAACTTTGTGATATCTACAGTGCAACATTCAATCCAAATAACCTGCGGCCCAGGCGTAACACTTACGATCAAAAACAATTTTTAAAAACCTTAGCCTCCACGGAGATTTGAATCGGAGACCATGACCCAAACATTTGTAAGCAAGCGCTTTAACCACTGAGCTGTCTGACCGATACACGGAGAAAGCAGTATACAGACGTCCATATCCAACGCGTCTGTCTATCGCCATTCAGTAGCATTTCGAAATTATGAGAAAACATGTATTATTTATACAGATAATTTTTTAACCAAATGTAGACAGTATTTTCTCCTTGTTTCAAGGGATAAGTGTGCAAAGTTTCATCGAGATAGGATGAAAACTGTGGATTTGTATGAAGAACAAACAAACAAACATACATACATTCATCTGTATATATATAGATAGCATATAAATGCTTATTCAGGCTACCTTCCTAGTTTTGGTCATATTAAGATAATATTTATGTTCTCACGGCCATATTTTGAGTTACAGATGAGAAGAAATTAGATAATTATTCACAAACTGTGCAATGGTGTCAGTGTTGTAATTTACTTTTATGTGTATTATATTCCTGTGTCTTGGTTATTATTCAATGTTTTAAACAGTGTATCATTTGTTAAATGAGTGAATTCATTAAGTACAGTTTGCTCTGAAGCAATGGCTTCGTGAATGTGGTTACTTTCCTGTACTGTAGTAGGTGTTTCTTGTGATTATTTATTTTCATGTCAATTTGTATCGTGGTAGGTTGATGGATGTGATCTAAAGCGTCTGAGCATATATGTATGAATAAAACCAATTGCTAATAAACGGTGTTTTCATTTAGAAGTGATAGAAAATTTCCCAGTGGTGCAGTGAGTCCACGGAAACAAATTATGCTGTCTACATGAAAGCGACACTGCTACATAAAATAAATCATGTACAACTGAGCATGTTTCGATGTATAGTAAATTTGAATGTTTGGTCATATTTCGTTATTTTTATGTCATATTTACCCGTTTTTAAAGTCATATATGTACATATGCATATTTCACTATTTGTTTGGTCTTAAAGATCCGAACCCTAACCAGTCGCGATCATATGAAGGACAGAAAGGTCATGAATTTTACACAGGAGTTCATAACCAGTTCTTATGTGGGTCGAACTTAAATTTTGTTGTGTGTTCAAAAATAAAGGCAGCCTTTCGGCGAGCAGATGAGTTTGTATCCAGCCTATCTTTAGACTATACAGTACAAGTCGATGGTCTTGGCAGTTTTGACGAAACAAACAGATCCATGGAAACAGGCTCCCTGCATGAAGCTCAGGTCGACACCCTGGTGTTACATGACGATCGTCGATAACAAACTCCCTCCAGCCTTAATATTTTCCACTGTAATCACTGGTTATTTAACACCAGCCTTATCTCTGGATTGCATTCTATTTGCCTAGATACCATGTGCCTAGCATTTAACCAAGTAATTTCTGATCAAAGCATATCATACAAAGCACATCATACCTGAAAACTGCCTTATAAATTAAATTAAGGTGTCAACTGTGGAATTTTAGACAGTGTGGATACAAGAATTATTAAAAAGAGACGCCAAGGTAGGAAAAACAAACAATATATTAATTATAAAGTATAAAACACCATATAACAATTGTGCACAGTACTAAGCTTTGAAGAAAAGGTGAGTTCATGACAAAAATAATGGACAGATACAAGTTAATATACAATGCGATATACATCTTCATATATGTTAAACATTTTTTTTAGAAAAAGAGCAATCCTACTGGATCGTGTAAATATCTTTCATGTCAAAATTATTGTAGAGCATATTCCATAAACAGTAGAACTTCATTATAGTGCTATCTCATATATTATGCTCATTTATCAGGTCCCAGTCCAATGTAGTGCTATATTACATACACAATATCATGACAGTATCAATAAATTACGTTAATATATTCATACTTTGCAACCTATGTTGTATTTTATTTCTCACTTATTATGTCATCCTGCTTATTATATACTATCAGATCATTCATAAGCATTGTAACAAAGTTTTACTGTGAATCAAAAAAAGGAATATGAAGTTTTCTTTAAATAAAGAGAGAATTAGTTTTCCCTCTGTTTTTGAATCTTAATGTCAGTCATTGCCAAAGATAATTATTAAGCAAGATATGCATCAACAGATTCTTATACCAGAGAAACTAATCCAGCCGATACTATCTTCTGTAAGTTGCCACCACAGCAATATTGGTAGTATTTCTACAAAAGTTTAACAGAATAGTGCATCTCTGTCATACTCATCACAGTCTAAATATCTGGACGGAATTGTGTAACTTAGCTTTTATATAGATATGAATACAAGGCCACACAGTGGAGGATTCACTTGTGGAGTTGGAGTATCCATTTGACACATTCATCTGACCACATTCTCATATGAGAAGGTAAATTACAATACAGTGACTGTAAAACATTAATGGAATGATAACTTATCAGAATGAACACGTCAGTAATCTCTGACAAACAGTAACATCAGTATTTTCTTTTAGTGGTGTTATGTTTAGTAGCAATCCAACAAGTTCTTTAGATGTTAACATTGCTCCTCCTAATCTGCCGGCCAACTACCCTCGCAGCTCAAACCTGCTAAGCCCTTTCTAAGGACATCGAAATGTCACCGTGTCTCAGTGACAACAGCCAATGGAGCAAAGAGTTGACTGTATAAGCTTTCCTATTCAGATGTGAGACACATAACCTCTCTAATAGTGAAATTTATTATTATAAGCATATTGTATTATTATATGATTATGATTATATAGATAACAAAGGAAAAACACTCATCACTCACCAAAGTTGAAGGCCGTGATGAGTAAAAAACATTCATGATGAACAAAAATATAAATCATACATCGGCTTTACCATATTCATGTTTTAGAAAATGAGCCATGTGGTTCCGGAGGTGTGCACATGCAGAAGTTTACCACAAGACTGATTTTTCTCAGAAAAGACAAAGATGATATGTATAAATATATATATTGCAGGTGGTGAACAGAATTAACGTATGTACAAAGGGGTATGGAGTGTTGAAAAATAAATAAATAAAAAATTTGGAAAAAAATGGTTTTTTTTTTTTAAATCATTACTAGTTAAACGATAAAATTATAATGCTAATAATTATTAGTAATTGGTCAATGCTAGAATTTAATCAGAGGTTGAGGCAGGTGGGTGTCTGGTGTCCAGGATATTTTGGTATGCAAGTTCCAATCTCCGTTGAAGCGGCAATGGTTTCAGGAAATACAGTAACTTTGGTATTTAAGTATTCATAGTCAGAGAACATCAAGCCAGAGAGAAGGAAGATCTTTGGTTACCCGTTGGTTGTGTGGAAAACAAAGATGGCTTGAGAAGCACAAATATGAAGCCATTCTACAACGTAGCAGTTTGACTTTTGAGAAAGTAAGCTCGAGGGCAGAGAAGAAGGACAATAATTTAAATGAATTGTTACCATTGTGTTTAAATAGGATAATGTGTATTAAAAGGATAGCAAAAGATAAGTAAACAATTATTGTTATTGTTGGAAGTTTAATAAACCATTTGAGTTGGTATTTGTAAATTAATTGCACTTCATTTGAAAGATAATTTATTTTCAGCTGTGGTGATAAACCCTGTATTGGATATAAAGGATAAATAAAAGTCGTATAGTACTGATTGGATACTGGAAATTTGAGAATAAATATATTTAAATAAAAAATATTTGATTTTAAATGTGAATGTCACAATTACGGATGAGCCTATAGTGGAAAGAACGATTAGCCAGTTACACAGAGAAGTCACAAGCATAAACTGGACGCAGTGAGGAGAGAAGAGAAACATAGATCAACTGATTGAGAAACAATTGCTTTGTGGGCTGAAGCTGACTTGATAAGAGAGAAGCAAGTTTCACGTTTAGACCGTAAGTTTTGGGTCTGATCAGGTTCATGTGTCGATATAGTCTCATTTCCTCCAAGCAGATGTGAACTGTCAGATCATTTGGTACTATGTTTTGGTTCAAGCAGACCAAATCTGTCAATAAATCAGTCTGATCAGAAAATGTTAACTGTTGCAACTAGACATATTTACCATTGTCTGTCATATAACATTGTAATCTTTTTGAACTTGTAGCTCACTAACTATCTGGAGGCATTCACACAGTTCATTTGTATGGACTGCTCAGGCAAATCTCTGATTGGCCCTTGTCACTTTTCCCTGTTAGGTACGAGACAGCTCAATATGGGGCAGTGCGGATGAGGTGGGTATTGCTGAATTGCATACTTGTCACTTTTCACAGAATGGAAACTGTTCTAAAATTCTTGAAGTAGTCATATGTAAAGAATTATTAACAAGTTCAACCCCTAGAGTTGTTACCAAACCATTACTTTCAACCAACAAAAATAAAAACTCGATATTACAACTTGTTAGACTGCTAATAAAGAAATGCATCTGATGCTTTGAGACCACAATGCATTTCGTGGTCACTCACAAATGGCAACTAGTGAATTCTGTCTGATTTCTGTTAGCTGGTTGCACCCACACACTTTTCAACGCAGTGCCTGTGGTGATTGTCAAGTGGGGTAGAACCGTGGCAAATGACTGTGTTGCTGTTACGAATGTAATAATTTCTGTAGACAAATAAGATTTGTATGATTTTTTATGCGTCTGCCTAATTCTTCCTAGTGTGCATTGGGTGGCTTGAGACTGTTGAGGGTCTTGGCGATGTTCCTCATGATGTGGAGAGGCACGACGTCAGACATCACCGCACTGAAGTTGGGATGCGACGCCAGGACCCGGAACATCTGCTTTGCGTGGCACCTGAAAAAATAGATCAAATCAGAGGTCTAAAATACATGGCGGGCACAAATTGCTTCTTCACCCGACCCTGTTTCACATTTCAAACTTTGCATTAAATGAGATCCACAGACTAGTTGGCAGAGAGGACACAATAGTCATTGTAAGATATTCCACATACAACAGAAGTAGTGCCCCTTTCAATATTGTTCTTTTGCACAACCAATCATTAAATTAACAGTTGCAAACCTAAATCCAAATTTCAAACTAAATTCTACTCACAACACAACAGTCTTCCACTAGGCAACACTAATAATTATGTCTGACAAAATAATTTTATATTACAAGCAAACATGTGTTCATTAAGGCCACATCTATTTTTACAAGTTGCATTCTAAACAAATCACTACTTAGATTCTCCTACACAATCACTACTATTAGAAGTAGACATGCAAATCATTAAACAAGAAGGAACACTGAATGATACAATAAAATTCTCTCAGGTGTCCAGCCGGATGGTGGTGTAAAAACACGACGTTTCGACACCTGACTCTGCTGTTGAAACGTCGTGTTTTTACACCACCATCCGGCTGGACACCTGAGATGAATTTTGTTGCATCGATACGCCGGGGAAGTCTCCACTCACACAACACTGAATGATATTTCTACAAATTTCTATGGTGAACTTGGGAAATTGATAGAGGTGTAAGAAGTTATTTATGAGGATAGGGCAGAAGTTATTGGAGATATGAAAAATGAACAAAACTTTGTAAATAGTTCCATTATACCATAAGAGACAGTCATGCAGGGATAGTGCAGGAAATACCAGAACAGGATACAAAGAAATGAGTTGAGTACAAAATTAGATCCTGTCGATATGATGAGTGAGCAAGGTAACAAACAGAATGTACGTAAAAATGCTAGTATCGATAATATTACAACAAATGTGTCAAAGAACTGAAAATAAGATTAAATATAAAAATATTAAGTAACAGAATTCTGTTATTTAGGAAGTAAAATTGCAACTGATGACTGAAGAAAGAATGAATCAAAAAACAGAATAGCACTAGTGAAAAGGACATTCTTGAGAAATCTTTCATTTTCAAATATTAATCGATTGACAATATAGAGAAAGTACAGACAAGAGTCACTTGAATCACGACTACTTGCCACTATGCTTACAAAAGCATCATGGAATTCTTATGTAGGTTGGGCTGCTATTGTCTGTACCCAGACAATGTAAGTTTCATTTTGAATGTATTGGCAACATGAAATACTTTGTCTACCAACCCATTTTGGTTGCAATGACGAGAGAGATAAGATTACAAAAATAAGATGCCATATAGATGCTTTATGAATTCATTCTTCCCTCGTGCCTTTTGGGATTCGAATGCACGGAGTAGAGATTAGTTTTGGTGCTGAGCACCTCTCGCATTTCTAATCGTTGTTCTTATTTCCTTAACTCATCCATCATCCAGCTTCGCCAAATAAATAATAATATAATATGACTTAATTCCCTTTTTTATTATAACATTCTTAACCATTTGAATAAATACAGGTTCTTTTTTCACAGTAACTTTAAAATCCAAAGCGAACGACACGGCCTTCACCAAGCTTGTTTAGTCCTGATCCTCCCTCATCTGTTTTTCTAAACGTTTCCTTGGCTACCCATTTCATAGAGTAATATTTAGTAACCTGTTATATCACACACCCTCTGCCACCGATGCATTGCGGAGTATAGATGTAGATGAGGTACTGCGTATATTTGTCATTTTCTTAATTTCTTTGCTGCAACTGTCCTGCTTCCAACTTGCTGCATGTGAATTCAGTTTTTCAAGCTAAAGTCATTGGATGCGAAAATGTGGCAGAAAGGAAAAAGAGAGAAAACAGTTGCATTGACATTTGAATTTTGGAAAGAAAGAAATAAAAAAATTAAACAGTTAACATAATAAACAGCTACAGTAGCGCGTCCCGTCGACGTCGACTCGCGTCCTCACCTGGTGTCGAGGCTCCCCTCCATCAGCATGCCGGCCCCCGTCAGCAGCAGCTTGTCGCGCGTCTCTCGCGGCGACGCCATCACACGCTCGGCGCCCATCTTGGTCGTCATTGCGGCGAGCAGGCGGGCGGCTGTCGCTCGGACTACGGCATTCTGGTGGCTACAGACGAGAAATGCAGGTGTCAGTCACACGGAGAGAATTACAAAGACAAAGGATTACGGTCACTGTGCCGCCGGAGTGAAACAGGCTTTGCCCAAACACAGAAGTCAGTCAAACACCCTACAGCTCACTGATATTTAATAATAAGAACCAAGTTGTGTTTACAACATAAACTATCTTCATTACATATTGTAATGTTACGGATGAAACGCATATGTGCTTGTTTCTTTTCTCGTCGTGAGTGTGTCGGTCCCAGGGAAGGTTCTGCTAGAGATTGGGGAACGCCAGTCCCTGAGTGTTGCCATTAGATGTGATGGATGGCAGAAAACAGTCCCGCGACAGGACCACAGATCAAGAGCAGCCTGGACTGTTTCGGTAAACAAATAAAATAAAAAGTAAATCTGTATCCAAGAACGAAGGGTGAAGGGAGGCCAGGGAGTACAGCCAATAGGAAAAATTTGTATTTTTTTTATGAAAAAAGGCGGTGTTGTTGCTGAGCCAACCAGCGAAAAGATTTTCCCCCCAAATACAGACATTGGCAGATGTCATTAAGAGGGGGCGGAAAACGACGCTTCTTCGGGCAGCGCGAGAAGACAAGGGGACTTGTTGGCTACCGAGGGAGAGGTGTAGATTGACCGACCAGCTGACCACGGGAGAGACAGCAGGAGGCAGCCGGCCGTGATGGAGAGTTAGTGGTCAACCCACCGACTGCACAACTTAGATTCGCCTGCACGGTAATCACCATTCAGAAAAAGGAACTTTTGCATCATCATCGTTTTACCCTAGATATCGCCCCGAGACCGACACTCTTGCTCCACAGAAAAAGTGATGTATAAAAAAAAGGAAAATTTAATCTTTGTAAAATTTTTTCAAATACAGAAGTAAGTAGTAAAGCCATATTGTGAACCTTGTTTTCACTAGATCCCATCCAGTCTTGTAATGTGTCATTTTGCTTGGTTAATTCAATAATTCATGTTTCAATAATAATACATTGAGATCTGGATGTCGCTTCCCTCAGAATAGGGTACACTCCAATCTCTGGCGCCCACCTGATTTTTTTATAATTAATATTATTTGGAAAAGAATGACAGGTAGCAAACGGCCACAGTGAGGTCGAGAAGTCGCTTTCCTAACATAGGGAACACTTCAATATGTTTAAGAAAAGTTGATTATATTTTTACAGTGAATATTGAACAAGTGTTTATTTCAGTACTATTTGCGGATCATTCGAGAGTAACCAATAAGAACTGTTATCCAACACCTACTGTATGGCCAACTACACCAGAAAGTTATTAACACTATGTGGTGATATTCCGTGTGCACACACGTCCTAAACCAAATGGCTCATTCTCTATTACACGAAGAAGGTTAACACCGAAATATAGTATCTGTGTGTCTGCCTTACATGTTTTCTCTCATGCCATCAACTTTGGTATGTGATTGATTAATTTCCCTTTCCTTTACTATTTACATTGCCTAGAAGCTTTTTCCTTTTTCCTTTTTCCTTAGATTCAATGTATAGCACAAGTGTATGATGTACGTATGTCAGCCTCCAGACATTTCGCAGGATGGACCAGCATCAACCCACTATTACATTCTACATGCATAGTTCCATTAGATCTTCAGGTTAATTAAATATCTGATGATCAGTGTGTCATGTTTTAAAGAGTTTACTTACGAATTTAATTTCCTACAACTGACACACCGTATCGAGCAATTACATTGAAGAGTCCATCACTCTGCCCACCCTGACTACAGTTTTGATTTGAATGTGATGACACACATATTCTAACGAATGTCTGCTGGCTCATTTGTTAAGGTGCTCACCTAGAAAAATCGCGGTCAAATTTTAACAAGACATTTTTATTTTGATGTGTGTATGCTAAAAAAAAAAGGGGGGGGCTGCGGTCTGTATCTCCAAACACGGTAGAGGTAGAGGTAGAATACGCAGCAAATTGAATCTGTGTACCCTGGCAGCCACATGGCGCTTCAATAATTTCAACCCAGAAATGCCAGATCGCAATTTCCCTAATAATTTACTCAGCATTTAATGAATTTCCCTAATCGCTTACATTAACTTTTTTTTTTCAAAGTTTTGTATCCTAGTTCGTTCACATTTACGTTTCCCTCGGTAATTTATTCCACTACCTGATTTATTTTACAGACAAAAAATTCTCACTGCTTTATGTAGGAACTTGTTGTTATGGTCAATTTTTCCCTTCCATATAGGATTACTACTAATTTTTTAACCAATATCAACCCAAACCTCATAACCATACATGCCCTATATATTACCCGGGCAGGGCCACATTTGGGCTTTGTGAACCCTTAGGCTATATATGTGGTGCGGGCCCCTCCGACATTTTTTCTTTTTTTTTAAGCTCTACTACTGGACCAGACGGGGGCCCAGGTTAGTGGTGCGGGCCCCCTCTTGGTGGTGCGGGCCCCTAGGCTAGCTACAGCCTATGTAACCTATGCTTGAGTGTGGCCCTGTTACAAGGAGACACTCACACTTTATTTATTTATTCCAACAGAAAAACCACTCTGTATGTAAATTTTATATAACAACTATAAACTAAATATAAAGATCGCTAGTTAGGATCAAATAATTACAGTGAATACAACAAATGTAAAAAAAAAGCTAATAACTAAATTAGAGGTAACTATTAGATGCTCAAGAAGTAATAAGATTGAAACAAAGAGAAATATACAAGAGAAGATAAATAATAAGAGAATATCGAAATAACTATGGAAGCAGTTCTTACTAAGAACTCCATACATTATACCAACTTAAAACAGTGGATCTATCATTAAAAAAAAAAAAAAAAAAAAAAAAAAAAAAAAAAAAAACAAGTTGAAAAGATATTCTATTGTTTAAGTCCTATTGTTAGGTGCAACACAATCATATGGTTTCAGAGATTACAAACTGTTGATCTTTCAAAATCAACTGACCATAAAACAAACATTATTGAGAGGAAGTAGAAAAGTAAACTGGTGAAAAATAAATTACTGCAGGAGACAACTGAACAATGAATGTGTGTGGGGAAATTCTTAAGATACGCTATGAAAATATGACTTATGTGTTCTGAACTTTGGAAGAAGGTGAAAAGTAGTTATTTGGTGTAACTAAACTTCTAAATCCTCCAAAGCATGTATATAGATGAGAAACTGGTAAGACTTAAGATGCTTAAAACCCATTTTATCATAAATTGTGATGAACAACAGTATAGGTTAGAGGAGTCGAAAATTAAAAATAATGGACCAGGAACCTTCAGAGATGCCACAGAATACTCAAAGAAATGTCGATGATTATATTATTTCTCAATGAATATTCAAAAACTAAACAGTTGCCCAGGTTGGGCAATGACAATTCAAAGTAAGAAATAAGTTATTACAATTCAATTCAATATGTTTAGAAAAGTTATAAAGAAAAATTACAGTTCCACATAAGTTCAAAGTGCAATATATATAAAATCAAAACTGACACACAAAAAGGTTATCTCAGTCTACATTTCGTTTATACAACAAAGAGTAATCAATTAGAGATGAGCAGTTAGATGAATGCAAAATATGGTGTGAGTTTAGCCACTCTCTTTTATCTTCATACGGGGAGGAAACGAACTACTAACCTGGCGCCTTTAGAGATAATGAGGTGGACAGCTCTAGGGGGCGACACTGCGTCGGCCATCTTGTCGAGGGCTGCGTTGCAGTCGGCCCTGAGGAACCTGTTGGTGTCTGCTGAACGGTGGAACAGAGACCCCACCAGTTCCTCGACGTCCTGGTGCGACAAACACGTTGAAATACTGAGTCAGGCCACTGGCAGCATGCTCACGTGTATCAATATTTCTATAATTTATTTCAAATGCAATTGTTAAGCACTTAAAAAATTATCTAATTACGCAGATTAAACTTTTTTTTTTAAAAAAAATAATAATAATAGCAATGATAATAAACCCTATTAATGGATAACAGTTTTCATTTGATTTTGTTAACAATAACTTTTTTCCTGAAAAATAATTTTCACAGATGTTTTAGTTTGATAATAGTGACAACGAAACTGCCATTAAGCACTGTAAATAAGATAGGGTAGGGAAAATAAGCTGTTACTTACCACAGATGGGCACCTCCTGCCATATCCCGCATATCCCTTCCAATCATTACCCTTTCAGATAGGTGTAATGCACCCTCTGCCACACAATTTTAGTGAATTGCAGAGCAATAATAATAATAAGAAGAAGAAGAAGAATAGATGAAGGCAGGAGAAACACATGGAAAAAAACATCACACAATATTTCACGTCAGAGGTGAGGCATATGGCAGGGGGAAGATGTGTACATTCACGCAGTAGGTCTCAAAGTGTATGTCTGGGCATCAAGATTTCAGTTTTTCACGGGTTCCCTAAATCACTCCAGGTGAATGCCATGACGCTTCCATTAAAAAGGCAATGGCCTGATTGATTCCCGTTCCAAAAAAAAAAGTGATATTTTTGGGTTACATTTTATACTCTTTAAACAACATTTACATTTTATAAATACTGCATATTTCACAGTGACACATTATTTCAGAAAAAGTTTAAAATTTAATAAAAAGTTGTGTCATTTGTGAAAATGACACATCAAGAGCTCAGAAGTGTTCAGAGTGTCATGAATATGTTGTGTTATCTGTGGAGAAATCAGAGAGCACGAAGGATTTGGTGCAAATCTTACTTCTAAGTTCTGTTTAAGAAAGAACAGCATCAATATTGAGAGAGTAAGTGCCAATTCTGGACACCAGAAATGTTTTAGCTGTTATGAGCACTAATCCATCACGTCTCTATTAGATAATCAACATGGAAGGTCTTCTCAATTGACTTCATGCTCGTAAAAAATTTACAATTTCAGAAAATAACTTTAAAAGATTCATCATGAGCCCTCAACTCCCTTAACATTTTGTTTAGTATTTATATTCCCATCTGGAAGTCAGCAAGGCTTCATAATGTGTCACTCTAAAAGATACTGTATTGATAAAAAAATGCAAATGTTGCTCAAAGAAATTAAAATGTAGCTTAAAATGTCATAGTAACAGTTCTTGTAAAAGTAAATAACTACGCAACATCATTGATAAAAATTTTTATCAACTTTCTTTATTTTAATAATTTTACTGTTGTATCAAAGAGGGTGCAACAAAGGGCTGCTAGATTTTTTTCTGGAAATTATCGCAGAATGCAATCAGTGACGGATATGATAAAGGAGCTGGAATGGGATTCATTGCAAGACAGGAGGAGGATGAGGAGGGTCATGGGAGTGTACAGGGCATATACTGGCGATGAGGCATGGAAAGATATTGCAATAGGTATGAAAAGTAGTGCATGGAAGGGAAAAGATGACCGTGACCACAAACTGGCACTCGATTTCAGGCACAAGGGTGTAGGAAGATTCTCTTTTTTAGGTAAGGGTGTCAGGGATTGGAATGAGTTACCGAGAGAAATGATGAATAATTTACCGAAAACTTTGAAAGAATTTAAATATAAAATTTGTAGAGAGCAAATGTAGGTGGGTGCAGGATAGGGGGAAGATGGGTGTGTAGGGAAATTGCCACCGGAGCCTGTGCTCCATTGCAATTAAATTAAATTAAATATCAGTCAATGATTGAAGATAATTTGTAAATGTCATATAGCATCATTTGAAAAATAAATAAAAAAATTAAAGCTAGCGAAATTGCAACAAAAAAGTTTTATTTTGTTAACATCACCTGATTATTAATTAATATTCAGAATCTGTATTTATAACCTGTTCCCTCTGTTGTGGTTGCATCAGCTAACGTACAGAGCGCGTTGAGGCTTTTCTTAGTAACCACAATGTGTAGTGGTCAAATATCATGAGAGCCTTGATGGTAATTTTGTCTTGTGGCCTTTTTGATATGTCCAAAATACCTTTTGGCTGTTTTTGTCAGTGACACAATGTGAATAATGTGTTGTGACGATTTTAAAGAAACCACAAAGTACTGTGGTTTTTTTTTTTTTTTTTTTTCCTCATTGACCATTTTTGGTATTTGAGCTTAACATGTACACATCTCCCCCACCACGTCTCACCTCTGACATAATTCAGGTTGCAAACCAAAATATTGTGTGGTGTGTTTGCTTTTTGTGTTTGTATGTGTTTTTTCTTGTGTTTGGGTGTGTCTTGTAAATTTATAGATTTGAATAGATGTGTATATGACGTGCTTCCATTCAGAAATGTCCACATTCATGAAGATGTTGTCTGCTTCAAAATACAAAAAATCATTAAAGTAGGGAAAAGAGGTGAAAGTTTCTCGGGGAAATAGACGAGTGAGAACGTTTGTATGGCACGACGTTTCGGCGGTCATATCCTCTGCTGCCATCGTCAAGTGACTGCTGTCAGTTGGAGATGGGGTCCCTCTTATAACACGCGGGACCATTAAATACTGGCAGGATTGATGGTGTTGATTGTAGACAGGGTAAATAATGAGGCTATTCAGAGTTCCGATATAACCTCATTTTCTGGATCAGTGGTCTCCAGGCATCGCTTAATTGAAATCCAGCATCTCTATTTATGGGATTATCCAATATATGGATTTTGACAAGTTATGAAAAAATGCTGTCGCAGTAACCCCTGATGCAAGTGAGAATTTCTGTAGCTTTAAAATCGAAGCCGTGCCCCGTGTCGATGTTTGGTAAATTGGTGTCTCTTGACAGTGTATTAGTAAGGGGATGCAATCGAGATGACGTATATGGTGCTGTTTTAGAGACCGGGTGAGCTTACCGGTTCGCCGTTCTTGCGCAGCCCACTGAAGAGCTCCGCGGACGCCTGGCAGGCGGCCCTTGCGACCTGTGAGCGCAGGTTGCGGACGTGCCTGGAGAGGGCTCCACTCACGGCGTGCGCCTGCGCCTGCACCACGTCGGGGTGGTGGCGGACGAGTCGCACCAGCAGCGGCAGCGAGCACAGCACCTGCTCCCTGCAACACCAACGACGCACTCTGTGACTCGCTACCTCGGCATTCGGCAACGGGCACCTCGTTGCAAAGCTGCAGCTGACTTGCCTACCAAAGTTACTTTACACTGCTGCCCCAGAAGTTCTCTGTATGGGCTGAGGCATCTGACCTAACTGTGATTCCCAGCCACAGACTGCCAACTTTTCCCACACGGCATACAGATTGTATGAAATATGCTGCAGTTCAGTTGCCAATCATCTGAGGAAGAGCATGTGGATAATACCAAATGCTGAAATGTTATATCCTTCAATTGTGATACAAGCTGAGACCCAAGACGTCCTTGTCAAGGGAGTGTCCATAAACTATTTGGATTGGTCAAGAAGGGGGGTGGGGTGGGGTAAGGGTGTTGGGTAGAAAGCTACACTAGGCTACATTGAGAGAGGAGGTCCAAACCAAGCAACCTAGCTTCTTATTCACATTATTTGTCACAGTTAAAATAAGGTACAGAATACGCAACAGTATGTGAATATTTATTTCCGTCATTTAATTATCTCTTTATTTTAGATACCCTACATACTGACAGTGCTGTGCTTGTGACTTCAGCGTTCGGGTCGTATGGGGTCACAACATTTTAATTAACCAAACCATGATGCTGCATTAAGCACAGAAAACATTAGATGCACAATTACTAGGCTAAAATTAATTTACAGATGCCACATGGGATTCTTTAAACCTATGAAAGTTTGTATTGTTTAGATATTTTGAAGAAAAAAAAGGCTGTATTAATTCACCACATCATTCATTGATAAACTAATTCTAATTTGCTGTATCAAGTGAATTTAAATTCATTCTTTATTTTTAGCACTCACTAAGTGCTATTTCAAGAACTAAGTATGGTGTGAACCAGTGCTGGATTTCCCATTAGGCTGTATAGGCTCCAGCCTATGAGCGGCAGCTTTAAAGCGGCAGCAAATTTCCTAGGGTGCCCGCTTTAGTAAGCCATCAAATTTATGTGTGATTATAAACAAAATAGAAAAACCTCTACTATAAATTTTCATTTAAGTGGTGACATCCAATAGTGAAGTCACAAACTCGGAACAATTAATAGAAAAGAAAATACGTTTACTATCAATTTTCATTTAGGTAAGTGGTGACAGCGAACAATTAGCTAAATTATTAATTTAATTCTATCTTGTTCAACACAGTCTGTAGCCCGTCGTATATTTCCGAAGGAAGACTCTATAGACAGAGGTAAGTTTCTGCTGACAGACTTACATTTAATGATTTCTATAATAAAAATACTTAAGTATGATCTAAGATTTCATTAATTGGGTATCTAGATGTTGAAAGTCCCACGTTACTGGTGGCAGGGATAAAATATCCTGTGAGATTATTCTTGACCTTTTCTCAGATCTTAATCTTGAGCAGCTCGTCACTGAACCAACGCGGTGCGACAACGATAACGAAAACATTTTAGATATTCTCGTTACAAATAGGCCTGAATTATTTACGGACATCTCTACCACCACGGGAATAAGTGATCATAAAGCTGTAATTGCTACAGTAAAATTAACAGTCGCGCGCAAAAAGAAAAAAGAAAGGGTCGTTTACAGGTTCGAGAAGGCCCCAAAGGAGAGTTTAAGAACATTTTTGAGGGATAAATACATTACCTTTGTAGAAGGAAGAGGCTCGGTTGAATAGATGTGGCTTCGATTCATAAATATAGTCAGGGAAGGTATGGACTTACATATACCGAAAAGGACAATTAGGGATGGGAACGATCCCCCGTGGTATACGGGTGAAGTTAAAAGGTTACTTAAAAAGCAAACGAAGATTCATGCACGCTCAAGAAGGACGTTGTATAGGAGTGATTTAGAAAAGCTAGCTGAGACAAGAGGACAGGTCAAGAATGCGATGCACGAGGCCTTTAATGACTTTCGATGCAACTCACTTTCCAAGAGCCTCATTGAAAATCCAAAGAAATTTTGGTCGTATGTAAAAAAAAATAAGTGGTTGTGACAACAATATGCCAGTTCTACTACAAGACGGTCGGGAAGTTGATGACAGCCGTGACAAGGCTACCGTATTTAACGCCGAATTTAAAAATTCCTTCACCGACGAAAACATGGAAACCATTCCCGTTTTTCCACAGCATGTTGAAGTTGAGATGGATCCAGTACAAATTGATAGTGTAGGTATCATAAAGCAATTAAAGCTTCTGAAGTGGGGGAAAGCGCCGGGTCCCGATGGTATACCAGTAAGAGTATTTTCGGAATACGCGGAAGAAATAGAACCATTTCTGTCAAATATATTTCGTAAATCTTTAGAGGAAAGAAAAGTACCTTCTGACTGGAAAATTGCGCAGGTGATTCCTGTCTTCAAGAAAGGAGATCGGAGAGATCCTAGGAATAATCGACCGATATCTCTAACATCTGTTTGCAGTAGAATTCTGGAGCATGTCATATGCTCTAACGTTATGAAGTTTCTAGATGAAAACGAGTCACTTACAACATATCAACACGGATTTCGGAAGAACCGATCATGTGAAACGCAACTGGCTCTATTTTCGCATGATGTAATGAAAGTGATTGATGCAGGATCACAAGTTGATGCTATTCTCTTGGATTTTCAGAAAGCTTTTGACTCTGTACCACACAACAGACTCTTAGCGAAGATCCGAGCGTACGATATATCTGATCAGATTTGCGAATGGATACGAGATTATCTAACTGGTTGGCCACAGTATGTCGTTGTAGACGGGGAAGCCTCCTCTAAACTAGATGTTACTTCGGGCGTTCCGCAAGGAAGTGTAATAGGACCACATTCTTTTCTTAATTTTTATAAACAATCTCGGTGACAACATTAATTGCAGGATGCGATTTTTTGCTGATGATGCGCTTATTTATAGGGAAGTGAGGTGCTCCGACGATTGCTTAGAAATTCAGCGCGATCTGGATGTTATTTCGGAATGGTGCCATAATATGACAGCTTACACTTAACTGTAAAAAGTGCAAGGCAATGCACATAAGTAATAAAAAGACCCCACTTGCTCAGGAGTACAAAGTTAACAATTCAGTTGTTGACACTGTGAATTCCCTGAAGTATCTAGGCGTAACAGTACAAAGCAACATGAAATGGGACTTGCACATAACTTCCGTTGTAGGCAAAGCTAATTCCAAACTACGATTCATAGGACGTATTTTGAGAAGTTGTAATGCTCATACAAAAGAAATAGCATACAAAACACTAGTGCGTCCGCATTTGGAATACTGTTGTGGAATTTGGGATCCGTATCGCAAGGGATTGATTGACACATTAGAGAAAGTACAGAGAAGAGCCACTCGATTCGTGACTGCTAGTTACAGTCCTTACGTAAGTGTCACAGAGCTGATTCGTGGGTTAGGCTGGGATTATTTGGCGGACAGACGACATCGTTTTCGTTTGAATTTGCTGGAGAATATGCGAAAATCTTTAAGTTACGAGTGCAACGAAATACTTCTTCCGCCAACCTATTTAGGTCGCAATGACAGGAGGGATAAGATTAGAGAAATAAGATGCCATACTGATTTCGTTTATGTATTCTTTCTTTCCTCGATCTGTTCGGGATTGGAATGTGCAGAAGTAGGATTGGTGCTTAGCACCCTCTGCCACCCACAGTATTTGTGATTTGCAGAGTATAGATGTAGAAATGTAGAAAGTCCCCTGAGCGCTCAAAAGTTCTAATTTTATTAAGGAAATCATTGAAAATTCAATGATTTTTGAAACTTAAATCGTCATTTCTCAGGTAATAATGAATTAAATTCTTTGAAATTTTTAAGGAACATGCATGAACAATGCCAATACCGGTATTCTGATTGAGATTAATGTAAATTATAATCGTTTAATAATAATTGATTACAAATCAGAGCGTACATCTTATCGTGTTTTCTGTTCTTTGCCGATAAAAAGTATGTTACGAAATTTGTCGTATGGAAAACTGACAGTGAGAAAGTTGTTCCTCTAAGTTCGCCAATCAAAAATCCCGTAGAAAACTATAATTATGTATTACATTTTTTATTTTCTTGTTTGTATTCTTGTTTCATAATAAACATCAATTTTTCTTGTTTCTATTTTATGATTCAATCTGAATACTTTCAAGTAATGAAGTCACGCTTAATCTATATCCATTCACACATACAAATAAATGTTTACTACAAGGGTGGCACAAAATGAACAGCCTACAGTAAAAAAAGTTTAAATCTGGCCCTGGTGTGAACTGGTGCTGTACAATAAACTTATTGAAAAGGTTTTATCACCATGTGTTCAGTATCTAAAATGGCATGCATGAGATATGGCAATCTTTTCAGCAGGGCAAATAATACTTCCCCAGTATTGTAGAAATAAAGGCGACAGAACTGGAGAAAACAACAAATCAGCTATTCTTAGTTTTTTATGTAGCAGGTGTAGTGTGATTTATTTTATCAATTAATAAACAATGATGAATAACTAGCTGAAGTTTTTTAGTATCACCTCAGGAAGAAAAGAGTCCCTGACTGAAACCGAGAAAGACATTTTTACCAATAATTGATTACTTCATTCGGAATTTTTTGTGTTTATAACTAGCTGTACCGGCCATGCGTTGATGTGAGACAATCTCATTAAATGGAAATAAAGAAAAGAGAAAGAACACATTCCTAATATCTTTAATTTCAAAATGCCCATGGGTAGACACTATTTTTTGTTGTTCAGTTGTCAGTGCAGTATAGAGATTTCCTGGTTTGCTGACTCAAGAACATGCAATCATATAATTGTCTATGTGAGAAGCAATCTGTGCCTAATCGAAACCTCTCAATTCTAATGACTAACCATGAGATTTGTTGATGGTGATTGCAAACGCCAATCAAATTGGGAATTGCAGTCTCTTAAACTTAAATGGCATATCAGTTGGAACATCATAAAATGTTAGGAATGAGGACTTATTCACTTTTGAAACATCCTGTCAAGTCTTTTGCTTCTAAAACTTTGCTCATTAAGATTTTTACTACAAGCTAAATGTCATTGCAGAGCTTTTGCTATTTGATATTTTTCAACACGATAATTAGCAAAAATTCTGTAGGCTAATTAACCACTTTACCTGCTTCTGCTTCCATCACAGTCTCAACAGACTTGCACTTGACTGCCTCACTTTGAATATTAGACTGAATAATATTGTTCAGTTCGTAGAATACTTTGTTCGTGACAGCAAGAATGGCTCATCACTTGGACAAACATGATTCTTATGACTGTTTTGAATGTTGAGAAATACTTATTCAATCAATTTTTCTTTTGACAATACTAAATTTCAGAAGTTATGAGGCAATGAAATTTGTCCTGAGATCAGATTAACAGGCATCTTTCTGTTCCAAATTTCCAGCAATTGAGAATATCTCAGGTGATCAACCATTTTGCAGCTGAACATGCATATCTGTAGTTAATTTCAACTTTACTTGTCACCACAAAATTCCAGATTATCAGTTTCCATCCAGCTTTCAAGTATTTCACCATTAAGGTCATTCTTGCTGTAGCCCCAGAGGTGATGTTTACTGTTGAAGTCACCAAGTAGTATAGTTGGGTGTTGTTGAGGTGAAAAAGGAGGGTTAGGCCAAATAGTTTCAGGTGGCTTGTACACATTGACTATCGTCAGATTTTCAACTTTTGCCGAGATGGTATAAATGTCATTATCAGAATTTACTGACAGGAGTTGGCAATTTGGCAAATCATTCTTAACATAAATTGCGAGGCCGTACTTGGGATGAAAATTGGAGGCTATTAATTTAAAACCTGGTATTCTCCCTCTGCGTTGTATCTGTTGTTCGTCTGCTGTGTGAGTTTCTTGGAGCACAATGACATCGACTGCATATTTCTGTGCAAGTCTCGAAAGATATTCACATTTTGCTCGACTTATTCCTTCGATATTCAGTTGACAAATGCGTAGAGATGGTCCAATTCTACGAGCTTGTGGGCCCTGAAAAGGACGTTCTGGCTCCTTTTTGTGTATCTTTTGACCGAGAGGTCTATTCAGACAGTTCGGTCTCATCTTATCGCTGTTGCTTTCTTAGCACCACCCAGGGGTCACATGTAGGGCAATTGAGGTTATACCTACGGATGTGAAGCAACTTAGGATACACTGCAGACCTATGTTTTACAACCCAGATCCAGAGTGCAATCAGTCAAGTTCGTAGTTCAGTGGTCAAGGATTTTCCTCACAGTCAACACAGACCTGTTATCCTAGAGGTAGGAATGTCCATACCTGTTATATGATCGCACCCTACACCAAGATGGAACTTCAAGAAAGCCAACTGGATTGAATTTGAAAAACAAACAGACTCCAATATCAGATGTATTAAACCAACCTACAATAATTATAATAGATTTGTTGGGGTCATTAAAGGTGTAGCTAGACGATGCATTCCTAGAGGATATCGCAAAGAGTACATCCCTGGTTGGAGCCCAGAGAGTGAGAATTAATTAATGAAATATGAGGAATCATGCCGGAGGTGAGGTTTATCGCAGGGGAAAGATGTGTACACATCTTATTTTTTCAAAATCTTAGAGACAACAGTTTGATCTCAGTAGCAGGGCCAGTGTTAGGAGAGGGTAAGTGAAGAGGGCCCTCCAGTCTGGATGTCTATCTAAACAGAAAGCAAACACAAATTTTAAAATCTGCGCCTCTGATTTTGAATGTTTTAGCATTAAAATTTTCTGGATTTATCAGAAAGTAAAAGTTTAAAGTAAAAATTTGTTGAGGGGGGGGGGGGGGGAAAGGCGGAGGATTTAAGAACACTTACCCAGGGCCAGAGGATCCTAGCACCAACCATGTTCAGTAGCAATGCAGTTGATGCAATGTTGTATAGACAGATTATGAAAATCTGCAAGGAAAGTAAGTACATTGTACGTCCATAGCATGAATTTAGAAGAGGTTATTCTTGGGAATCTCAGTTAGTACGTACAACATACTTCAGATGAAATGGACGAGGATGGGTCAATTATACAGTGCAGCTGTGGAGTTTTCTAACGCATGTAACAGAGAATGGTTGTGAATAATGTTAAGACCAATGGGTTAAGCAAAGGTGCCTAATGCAATTTCAAAGGAGTTGGAGGTGAGAACAGGTGTACCACAGGGACCATTACCATTCATTATTCTAACCAATGTTTCTTTTGTCGATTTAAAGTCAGTGGTCAGGATGTTTGCAGAGGACAAAATGCAGTATAATAGGATTATGTAGTGAGAGAGAGAATTGTGAGCAAATGCAAAGGAATCTATAAATGGTATCTACTTGGGTAGATAGACACAGAATGAAAATAAAGCTGGCAGTTAATTTATTAGCTACACAGATAGTAAAATGAAGGTTTTGTATAATTATTCAGTGGAAGGGATAAAATGTAAATACCTAATAATAACATTGGTTGACAGAGATATAAACTGGGCGAGTTTGTAGGGAAAGGAGTATTGTATCTGTTGGAGAGGATGTGCCACAGAGATCAGAGAGACGGGTTACAAATCTCTGGTCAGGACCTCGGCAGAGTATTATGCAATGATATGGGACCCACATTACATGTATCGTCTGGTGTGGAAGGGGTGGCAACTATCAAAGACCTGACAAGCTGACTCTTCATACCACTTATCGTCATTATGTAACTACCTATGCAGCCAGATATCCAGCCCAGATCTTCTCCTATGGTTAGCAAGATGCAAGCAATGAAAGTCAGTTACAAAAAAAGAGAATGGATAATGTGAGTTAGAACATTCTCAAACAGTGATCTGGAAAGATGATACAAGTGATCTGCACCAATACTGTCTAAGGTTATGGGCGACTATAAGCTGTAAGCACAATTTAAAAGGCATGACTATTTTAATGTCCAGGCAAAAATCTGGCATTTCCAGGATATGAGGATACACAACATTGTTTCACATTTCCAGTTGACATCAAAGAGAGTGCCAGTCATTTAAGGATTATGTTAGCTACCGTTTTCTGAATTTCTTGTAGTAGATGTGAGGGACCGCAGCACACAGAAGGGTTGGTGGCATAGGAGTGATGCAGCAAACAGCAATAAAAGGTGTCAGGCATTGTTTCTTTTATTTTGTGCATATAGGTCGCTGGTATAATGTATTATTCAGCCTGTAGTAATCAATTGTTCATTTGGTTGTTAATTATTAAGAGGCTGGTCAATATGCAATTACATTTAAACAGTTTACTTCCAATTGTTTCATATGAATTCAAAATATTCTTTTAAATGTATTATATTATAGTGATACAACCCTTTTCAACACTGTTCTAGACAAGGTTAAGGAATAATAGGGGAAGCACTCAAGAAGTGCGAGTGTTGGAAGCCAACAACACTTGAATTTCCCCTAACAACCTTTACACACTACACCTCGCTTTTGTGGATGACTTGGCGATACTAGCAGAGGATGAAGAGACAGCCATCAAACAGCTTTAGACACTCAAAGAACATGCAGAAAAAGCAGGGCTACAAATCTCATTCAAGAAAACTGAATCTGACGTGTAAGAGACATACAGTTCACAAATGATGGACATTTTTCCACTGCCTGCACGGCCCTACACGAGTGTCGTAATGTTAGTGAGCAGCGCCTCTCACCAGTCCTGGCTGTCCAGCTTGCCGAGGCAGGAGGCGAGAGCATCTCTGGGCCGCTCGATGGGCGGCAGCGACACGGGGAACAGCTGCATCTGCTGCGCAGAGCGGCGACCACTGGCAGTCACCGTCCTACAAACGACCGTCATTCAGAATGGCAAGTACTGAATGATATAGAAAGCAGAAATTTTAAATACAAGTTGACACTATTTACATACAAATTCAAAAACCCTGTTTTTTTCTATTTTAAATTACAAAATAAGGAAGGACAGGGAAAATAATCCATCACTTAGCACAGATTAAGGCAGGAAGGTCAGACAATCACAAAAATACAAACATGCTTCACAATATTTTGCTTTAATACTTTATTCATGTCCGTACAATTGGGCCAGTAGGCAAAAGTGGTGTGCACACGCAGTGGCTTATCACACGAGTCTGGTGTGTGCACACTCCACTGCCAAATAGCCCAATCTTATTGACATGAATAAGGTTTTAAACTGATATATTGTCTCTGTGTGTGTTTGTTCGTCTAGCCCTCCTGCCTTCATCTGTGGTAAATTATTTTCCCTATCCTTCCCTATTTTATTTGCCTCACAGCACTTTCACCGTCACCATTATTTAATTGTTTAAGATACAAAAAGGTTTGAAACGTTTGTAAATAAATACAAAATGAGTTTTGTCCAAATACTTTTATAAAAATCAAATAATTTTTCATTTCTTATGATTGTTATTTATTTCACTTAGTTCAAAGATTTTAACACTGCTGTTTGTCCAAAGAAGGCATCCTTCATGCTCAGTCCGTGAGGCCTGATTATTATCCAATGATAATTACTGCAGCATAACATGACAACAAGTGTTATATTTTAGGAACACTTTTTTTGTGTGTTAGATACTTCTTTAAGGAATATAAACAAGTATCACTATCCTTCAAATTTTGAAGCAATTCTTGGTCTATGGTAGGGTTTACAATGTCAATACCCACAGAAGAACTGAGTCATCTGAAAACATACAGTAATATTCGTTCTTTTACTTTTTTGACATTAAGGACACCAAGCGAATGAAACGGAGCCAATTAGATATCAGGGTGGAGTAATAAGTGCCAAAGGTGGTTGTGAAGCAGAGGTGAAAGCCAGAGTAAAAGCTGGATGCAGCAAATGGAGAGATGTTGCTGAAAAACCTGTAAGTAAAGTTTATACGACTACGGAAAGACTGTATAGATCAGAAACATGGGCTTTACGTAAAACAGAGGAAGCCCTCCTGGAGACAACGGAAATGAGGATGCTGAGGTGGCTATTGTGTATTTCTCTGAGGGACAGACTTCGAAATGAAGAGATAAGAAAAATAGGTGGAGTGGCTAGTCCTAAGAGCGGGAAGATTAAGGCAGCACGGCCATGTCATGAGGAGAGGTGAGGATGCTTGTGTGTGTTAAGGGATCCAGAAAAACTGGAGGAGGAGAAGATTACGTGTACTTTGAACATCATCATTTTCTCAGATCAGAATAATTTTTGGTACAGGTATTACAAAACAAGAGTAGAAAATAAATATTACTCTTCTAGGGTTCAAAAAGTTCCAGGTAGCATTAAAATTTCCTTTCAGTGTTTTTGGAAATGTCTTTGAAACTGCAGATGTGTTGGTTTTACTTCCAGCCTCATTTCTAACATCTTTGAAAAATGTTTTAACATAAATGGAATATTTTTGCTGTTATCCCTGACATGGATATGTTAATATTTTTTACACAGTAAAAAAAAGATAGAGTAACCAAAATTAATGTACCATTATGCATTTGATGTGACAAACTATATAATAAACTAATAATAATCAACCTCCTACTCGGAACAGATTTGAAATCTGAAGTCCATAATCTATCACACACTGATGACCTCCAAAGATATAGTAATAACATTTCTAAATTTAAAAATGATTTTAATTCTGTTGATGCAAAATTTCAAATAAATCTAAACTGGTTAGACCAATCCAAGATAACCTCACGCACAAAATATCAAAAATATCTAAAACCATTCAAATTAAATATGGGTGGTAGGCAATGTGATGGTTCACCTCCCCTACTCTTCAACCACATCTTGGAGAAAGAAGTAAGAATTCGGAACTGAAAACTAAAAGAACTCATGCTATCACCAATAACCATGGGGGAAAAGAACAAGAGTGTTGAAATTAACTTTCCAGCAGTTACAGATGATTCAGCACACTTTCTGAAAACTTGTAAACATAACCAATACAAGAAAATCTCTTAGAGGAAAAATGACAAATATAGAAAAATTCCCCAGAACTCCTACTAACAGATATTGGCTTTTGAGGAAAATAATTGGTTTAGAAAAAATTGCTGCAGACGAAAGTAGGCATAAGATGTAGAAAACATATGGCATAATTATGAATATCTATGGCAAAAAAGTATTTATCAAAAAATCTTAAAATACAACACCACAGCAATCAAACTGAATATCTTCACACAAGTGAATGTCTGGAACCAATTACAAACTGCACAAATTTCAAACTGACCTACCAGAATAGGAATTATCCTGCCAAGGATCACAGGCAGGAAGGAAAGAAAACATGACTGAAATGATCCAAAGAGAGGAAAGAGGTATACAGTGAGAAGTTGGAGTACCGGAGGAAGAAGAAGAAACAACAAAGGACGAAGCATTGGAATTGGCTCAGGCCCTCACGGAAAAAGAAGAAACATTTCATAAATTATAATTTAACGAATCAGCAAGAATTAATATAACTTCTTACAACACAGAAAATACCGTGGCGATTTAATTTTACTTCAGGAACACATGTGATTTTTTTTTTTTTTTTGTGGTGTACAGTAATAAACAAAAACTTATTTTGATATTTTACTAACATATTGATAAATTCAATTCACAATAACATGACGCAAGTAGACGTCAGCAACATACATGTCAATATTACCAAAGTCATTGTTAACTTAAGGGCTTAACAGACTTTATTGTTATTTGACTTTTAATTGACATCCATGAGTTATAACTTCAATATAAAATAAAAGGTATGAACAATTATGAAAAGGATTTTTTAACAAATAACATGTTTGAAAAAGTATTACAAAAAATACAAAATGCATTTTAAATACATAGGTATATTTCAAATAAAGCGCATCTGTATATACGGTAATTTTAAGTAACGTAGCGAAGTTTCAAAGTATCTCAAATGTTAGCAGGAGCCGCTAGCGTGTTGTTTATAATGTATTTCAATATAAGCCCTCCGCGTTCGTACAAAGTTTTGATATCACTTATCAGAGATAGTCAACGCAAATGACTGGAGCCGGCCAGAGATCCTCCTTTCGGCTCACAGACTTTTCCTCTATCTCAGTAGTCGGCAAACTACAGCCTACAGCCCTTTTTAACCGACTTCAAAAAAGGAGGAGGTTCTCAATTCGTCTGAATTTTTTTTTTTTTGATGTATGTTCAGCGATATCTTCGCCAATTTTGAACCGATTTAAATGAAATTTTTATAGTGAATAGAGCATACCTCCAAAGTGGTCCCATATGAATTTAATTGAGAAACCACCCCTTCTACCCCTTTACACCCCTTAACTTTTATACAAACCCACACTTTTTATCCGATTTTGATGGAAATTTGGACATATATATTAAAAAATAAACAGAAAAATATTATCAACTTTTGGTTTGAAAAAACCGAACCCCTCTCCTCCTATTCACCCCTTAATTTTTGCCAATGTTCTTTGTACAAAGCTAAAGTCGACATCATTTAACTGATGTCCATTGAAGTTGGCATATACATGTATTTTTTCATGTAAAAGGTTTCTGACCCAAAAAAATTAAAAAAACACCCTTATCTCGCTTTACACCCCTTAATTTTTATACAAACCCACATTTTTTATCCGATTCCAATGGAACTTTGGACATGTATAGGCAAAAATAAACAGAAAAATATTGTCAACTTTTGGTTTGAAAAAACCGAACCCCTCTCCTCCTATTCACCCCTCAATTTTTGCCAATGTTCTTTGTACAAAGCTAAAATCGACACCATTTAACTGATTTCCATTAAAGTTGGCATATACATGTAATTTTTCATGTAAAAGGTTTCTGACCCAAAAAAATAAAAAAAACACCCTTATCTCCCTTTACACCCCTTAATTTTTATACAAACCCACATTTTTTATCCGATTTCAATGGAACTTTGGACATGTATAGGCAAAAATAAAGAGAAAAATGCTGTCAATATTTGGTTTGAAAAAATTGAACCCCTCTCATCCTATCCACCCCTTAATTTTTGCCAATGTTCTTTATACAAAACTATAGTCGACATCATTTAACTGATCTCAATTAAGTTGTCATATACATATAATATTTCATGGAGAAGGTTTCTGACCTAAATATAAACAAAACCACCCCATCTCCCCCTTTACACCCCTTAATTTTATAGAAATATCTGATTTTGATTGAACTTTGCCAATGTATACTTTCAAACAAACAGAAAAATCTTGTCAACATTTGGTCTGCCAAAGCTCAACCCCTCTCCCTCATACCAACCCCTTAATTTTTGTAATTTTTATATATATATATATATATATATAAATCTACAGTCGCCACCATTTGACCTATTAAAAGTTGGCGCTTATATGTATTTTTTCACGAGGAAGGTTTCGGACCAAAAAATAAAAAGAACCACCCCCACTCCCCATTAAACCGTTTAATTTTTATACAAACGCACTGTTTTTATCCAGTTTAGATAGAACTTAGCAAACTTTAACTATAAAACAAAGAGAAAAATAATGTCAGCTTTTGGTTTGCAAAAACTGAACCCCTTTCCCCATTTCCGCCCATTGACTTTTGTCAATTTTCTTTTTGAAAAGCTACAGTCGACACCATTTAACCGATCTTTATGAAAGTTGGCACATATATATGTATTTTTTTATGGAGACGATTTCTGACCAAAAAACTAAAAAAAACTACCCTAGCTCCCTTTTACATCCCTTAATGTTTGTACAACCCCACATTTTAATCCGATTTCAGTGGAACTTCGCATGTGTATACTTTAAAGCAAATAGAAAAAGAAATATACTACTCACATTACTTTGAGAAAAACACAAACCCTATTCCCCTTCCTACCCCTTTAAATACTGTCAATGTTCATTATATAAAGCTACCATTTCTATCTGATTTTGAAGGAAGTTTGCACATGTATACTTCAAAACTAACAGAAAAATACTGTCTGCATTTGGTTTACAGAAGCCAAAGCTCTCTTCCCCTTTCCACCCCTTTAATCTACACAAAGCACAGTTTCTATCTGATTTTGAAGAAAATTTGCACACGTATATTTTAAAAAATACATAACAATTGTGTTTAAATTAGGTTGCAGAAGTCCAACCCCTCTAACCTTCTACCCCCACCCCTCCTAATGTCCAATGTTCTTTTTAGATACCTACCGTTTTTATCAGATTTCGATGGAACACCGCAAATGTATACTTAAGCACAAAGAGAAACATTCTGTTTACAAAACCCAACCGCTCACTCCCTTACCCCATTTAATTTTTGTAAATGTTCTTTACACAAAGCTACAGTTTTTATCTGGTTTCGATGGAACTTTCCACATGTATACTTTAAAACAAAGAGAAAAAATGCTATCCACACTACCTTAACAAAAACCAAACTACTCCACACCGCTTAATTATTTTTTTATACACACCTAAAAAATTTATATGATATCAATAGAAATTTACAAACGTGTACTTTAAATCAATCAGAAAAGACAGTATACATTTGGTATACAAAAGCCCAATCCCTCTTCTCCTTTACCCCTTCGTTTGTAATTTCCATTGTTCTTTACAAAATCCAAAGTTTTAAGTACCGTCAAAATCAATTAAACTATTTTTAACTAATTGCATAATATTTATAAAATGTATGTGTCCTAATGTCTCAATATGTACTTCAGATTTCAACTTGGACCCCAAGCTTTTACGTTGTGAAAACCAATTAAATATCTATATTTTCGTGTGGTGCTGGAACGAACAGATATATTCCAGAGACAGATTTGTGTATGTGGTATGTATTAATGTCCAGATGTTATATGTTTCGATTATCGAGCAGCAGCTTTAACACATGTTATGATTAGATCAAAAAACAGCCTGGACCAAAATGTAAACTGACATTCCTTAACACAGTATCCAATTCACCCTATTCTGAAAGTTGTTGTAAAGACAGATTTTTTTAAAGCATTCGCTTTAACCACTGAGCTACCAGGAAGTTTGCAAAATGAGAACTGCTAAATACAATATTTAAATACAAATTAACAATAATACCACTAAAAATTTAAAAATAAAATAATTGTTTAAAAAACATAAAAACCGCCTTCAAAAAAGGGTACTAAAAATTTTAAAATAACTTTATACCTTGCTTAGAAGAAAGTAAATCTAAATTGACAATATTTTACATTACTGTTATTGAAATTTTTACATTAATTAGTTATTTTTGGAGGCGGTGCCAGCCAAAACCAGAAAAACAAAAAGATAAAAACAACAATAAATAACAATAATACATACAAACTAATGTTACTACTTACCTACAATTAATTCTAGAAACATTTTTCAACAAAACTGAAACATATAGATGATACACCGATATTATACTAACTATAAAGTGTTTACTGCATGATACAGCCTACCATCTTGCACTATAGCGCCAGAGATATGCCTGGATGACCATCGAGGCTGAGCCACAGATAAAATACCGTTAATTTGTTTCCCTAAGCTGTCTCCCGCAATAAAACTATCTTGCTCACGACATGCTGTAAAATATTTGGAAATTTTGTTCGTACTCTCGGTTCACCGCGAACACCAAATAAAGTTCAGTAATTCAATTTGCGAGATCTGACAGCTGGCACCGACTCCAAAAACTAATTAATGTAAAAATTTCAATAACAGTAATGTAAAATATTGTCAATTTAGATTTACTTTCTTCTAAGCAAGGTATAAAGTTATTTTAAAATTTTTTACTGCCTTTTTTGAAGGCGGTTTTTATGTTTTTTAAACAATTATTTTTTTTTCAATCCTGACCACGTGATAATAATATGGAAAAACTACAAGTAATTCATTCTATAACAATTTAAAATGTTTTTAAGTATCAGCAATCATGTTTTTAATTATTATTAATACCGTACATGTAAAAATATTACTTCCCAATTCCTTTTGCTGTTTATTTATTTATTTGCTTAACTAGTAGAAATACCAATTAAAAACTATATTCAAGTTTTCAATCTGGCCCGCCAATCAATTTTTGGTTTTTTGAAATAGCTCTTACCTGAAAATTTTTTCTTTTCTTTTCTTATTAATTCACGCGTCTTTGACGTAGATGTCACTGGGGGCTACGAACGGGGATGATTTCGGCCTTTTGGAGTAACCATCCCTGCATTAGCTAGGAGTGATTTAGGGAATGCATGGAAAACAGAAATGTGGATGGCCCGCGTCCTCCCGAATGCGAGGCCAGAGCGCTAACCACGCAGAAGATATATAAGCAATTAAGAAGAAGCCATCAGGGATAATGTTCCTAAGAATTTGACAAAACGTTGCAAGGAAAAATAAGATAGGAATGAAATAATTAAAGAGATATTTAAGACCTACCCATTAGAATAAGTGCTGAAGAACAAAACAGCAAGTGACCATAGTGCAAGAATGAAGAACTCCATACGCAGCGCTAATGAAGAAGAAGGGGAAGAGTGGAGAAATATTGACAGACGCAGGAGGACGAACCGCAGAAGCGGAATAGTGACTAAAAATGAGTCTCGGACCAAGATGTGGGTCGCGGAAAGGTTTGGCGTGTCTCATTTCGTGACAAGATGAAGAGAGATATTGATTCGAAGTTCGTTTAGAATTGCGAAAACTGGGACGGATGACTGAAAAATTCACAGATGTGTCAACAGAAAACTAGTTTCAGTTTACTGGTCGCCACACCAATGCTACTGTACTGGATTATCTGCCACAACGGGAAAACACCGTCAAAATCTTGCAACATTTTCGATTACAATCCTAAAAAAAAAAAAAAAACACTCTGCATAAGCTTTCTTCCAAAACATAGTCAATTTGTGTTGAGAAGTACGAGGTCTTGGCTAATCGACGCCATTTCGATCGAACCATCTATCATGCCATCTTGGGATAACATTTCATAACAAGCACAACTGGGGAGGACACATTAGACAGGTAGTAGGAAAAAGTTGAATAATTTTGCACTTTTTGGAGACAATGATGACGGGATGTACAAGAGAAGTAAAGGAACTGGGTTACAAAACTCTGGTCAAACGATTGCTTGAATACAGTAGTGGGATCTACATTTTGGGTATCAAATACAGGAGTCGAATGGGGTGCAAAGAAGGGCTGCTAGTTTTGTCTCTGGAAATTTTCACAGAACACTGATATGATAAAGGAGGTGGAATGGAATTGACTGACAGGAGGAGGGTGAAGAGGGTCACGGGAGTGTACAAGTCTTATATTGGTGACGAGGCATGGGAAGATATTGGTGTAAGAATTAAAAGTAATGCCTGGATGGGAAAAGATGTCCATAATCGCAATCTGGCAGCTGATTTCAGACAGAAGAGTGTGGGTAACATTTTGTTTCGCTGGAAATGTGGTCAGGGACTGGAATGTGTTACCAAAAGAAATGATGAATTATTTACCAAAAATGTTGAAAGAATTTAAAGTTGAAATTTGTAGAGGGCAAAATTAGGTGGGTACAGGATACAGGTGTGTCTGCAAAATGCCACCGTAGGGAGCGCCCCGTGTTCCCTGTCGTGTACGTACCCCTTCCTGGAGGTGACTGGTATCCGCCTGGAGGAGGGGGCGGGCCTGACGAGCAGCGCGGGCCTCTTGGAGGCGGAGGCCCGCCTGCAGGCGGCGGCAGGCGACTCGTCCCCCACCTCGAGGCGCAGGTCTATGACGGGCGGACACGAGTGTACGGTGACCAGCGGCGCAGGCTGCGACGCAGGGGCCTCTGCTGCCTGCCCTCCTTCCTCCTCTTCTGGTTCCGCCTCCAGGCGGTCTCCAGCTGGAGGCGGCGGCGGCGTCAGTGGCGGGGGTGGCGAGACCACTGCCTCCTGTCGGAAGCGAAGCGAATCTCACACATCAGCGGCTCAACTCCTGAAGATACGTCAATCACAGCATTTGAGTATTTCTCTAATATGCCTGTGCCCAGGGAGATTGGCGGGTGAGAGTAATCGCGCTGTTGTCACACTTCGGAACATCCTCGCGTAGCGCTCGGTCACACGGGGCGATTTTTGTCGCTGCTACTGGCCTGTCACACGGAGCTACTGGTTTGCGTGATCAGGTTGTGGTTAGCGCAGTGCTGTATCAACCTTATTCGTTGGTTATGAAGTACAAATCACGTCGTATAGTTCTGAAATGATTGCTTCGGCTAACGCTGAGCTGAGTAAAAATTATCTAAATATAATTTAAAAAAAAGAAAGGGTCCCTAGCTCAATTAGGCGACGAGAAAAAGCGGGTGCCTCTGCGATTCTTCTGAGAAAACTAGCTTCGGAGCAGCTACTAGCCTACAGAAATATTCACCGCGGAACTGAAGGAAAGTTTGATGAATTACTTGAAGTGGTTATCTACATATCTACATATATACTCTGCAATTCACAAAATGGTGGGTGGCAGAGGGTGCTCAGCATTCCAATCCCTAATGCTACGAGGGAAAAAAGAACTCTTCAACTTATGAAAAAGATACACTGATAAGAGGTGCGATTGTATGTAAGACCAAATTGGAAATTAACTTGTCTTACTTGATAAGTGGTGATAGACTGAAGCCTTTGCAATATTTATCCATAGCTAAATTAATTTCTGTATGCACCCTTAATGTTCTTAATTTTTTCTGAGATGTTCCTCATATGGAATAATGAGTCCAGTTTCATTCAATTCAGTAAATAACCTCAAACGATTTTTTCCTTGTTAATTTATGTTTTGTTATACGTATCCATACATATTTCCCATAAACATAAAAGAACATATAAAATCAATCATTTGGTTACTTTTTCTTCCCGGTTCTGAATGATGACAAAAAATTATAAAAATGGAATAAGCCAGAAATCGGTGAACGCTACTTCTGACAAGAATAATAAGCCTAGCGACTGAGCTGTCAGACGAGGCGACAACAGCGCTGCGTAGCGGCGAGTGGGTCACGTGACAATCACAATCTCGTGCTATTGGCGATGAGAATTGAACATGTTCAAATCGAATCGATAGCTGCCAGTCGAGTCAGTAGCAGCGATTACTATATCACATGAAGCGATTAATCGCTGCTATTCAAGTAGCAGCGACAAAAATCGCCTCGTGCGACCGAGCCATAACAGTATAAAATGGCAACGCTGAGTATCCTGTGTTGCCTAGTAAGAGCGTCAATCCGCAAGCTATTACTACAAGCTGACAGGTGAATTCAGCTGTTAAGTGCGCGATTTGGTAACGGCGCGTTTCAAGGCGCCCGCAAATGCAGTACTCCTGGCCCTCGCTACATGTAGCTCTTGCCCTCAGAGCAGCAACAGAACCAATATAGGGCACACTGACAAATGTCAAACAAAAGAAAAGAACTACAACTCCCCTCCACTAGTTATGGGGCGTCCATAAATTACGTGAGGTGAAATAGGGGGAGGGGGTCTACAAATGACGCGAAAGTCGATTTTACGGGGTTTCTTTGTCGAAAAGTGGCGGTGAGAGCTTAAAAAAAAAGAAAATAGAGGTCTCAAAAAGTTGCAAGGGCGATTTCTAGGGGGGGGGGGGGGTTCATGGACCAGATCTCACTAGAAATGGGGGGGGGGTGGCGGAAATCCGGAAAACACCTCACGTAATTTATGGATGCCCTCTTACTTCCGGGGTGCCCCTCTAGCTCTCTAAAATTCTTGCTTTACCTGTATTTTAACACACAATATTTTTTAAGAAAATAATTTGAGTTTCATTAAAGAACTTGTAAATTAGCTAAGCCAACGCAGAGACCAAAACGTAAACAAAAGCATTAACAGGCTCATATTTTAGAACCACTCCAAACAAATTACAAAAATTGAAATTCGAACTGGAGAATTTTCGAAAAATGAAAAAAATATATTACGATACAATTAGGGAATAATAGCAAAAAAAGAACGCACGCAAGGGGGGGGGGGGGGGTGGTTCTTACGCGTCTTAGCACGCGAACACTGCACGAGACGTTAGTGCTTAAACGGCCTCTACTGGTGAGAACTGAGCACTGTACAGTTTTAACGCTCGATTTGTCTTAAACAGAGGCCCACTAGGACGGGCGGCATCAACGTCTAATACCTGACGTATCACAATATTCACATATCCGTTCTGCAAACCTCTCCTTGCGAACATCCAGAAAGAAACCAAGATGGAAGTAAAAACTTCAAGATTAGGAACAGATTTTAAATTCCTGGTCCAGCGCAGGCCAGTCGTACGGCAGATTTTAATATCTGTGAAAACGCCGTGAAAATCAGTAGAGTAGTTTTTGCGTGATGCCGGGACAAACATACAATGTACCGGTAGATGGGGTAAATAGATGACTAGGAAAATTGGCACCGGAGTGTTGGCTTCATCGCAATTAATAATAATAATAATAATTTATATAATAGTGCTAGCTTTCACCTCCAGCTTCGTGAGGGGGTGTCTATTAATTACGTAAATCTGGAAACCCCCCCCCCCCCGCACCCTTTGCGAGATCTGGTGGAACCCTAACCTGAGATTGACCACGTGATTTTCGGGATTTCTTTTTTCTTTTTTTAGGTCTACTGTTTGAAGGGCGGCACTCTGAAATAAAAAGTTACGCGAGATTTCAGTTATTAACGGATGCCTCCTTGTGGTGTTTGTAGTTGAGAGTACAAATTTAATACATGTCTAATATATTTCGATGTGAGAGTTGGAAAAACAGAGATTGGGAAAAATAAACGAAACATGCTTTCACGATATATTCCTTACGTACAAAATACTTATAGGCAAAAGCAGTGGGTTTTCACAGCTTCCTGGCTGTATTCCAGAAGGATTGGTGGAGGTACAGCTCTGCATTTCCATTTCCTGACTGTAGGCACTAGAGTGGTCGTGCCGAGGTCAGCACCTCGCTCCGACCCTTTTTGTGTCCTCCTCGGTACTGATTGGACAGCAGGCGGAGTGGGCCTGGGAAGTCTTTCCGCACGTTCAGCTTCGAGGAAGGATCCTCGGCTTCGTCGGAGATCGAACCCCGGTCTTCTGGGCCGCAGGCACACGCTCTGTCACCTGAGCTACGCGGCCGCCCACGAGATACTTATATCATCCAAAAAATTGCTAATCATTGCATGAAAAATAAATTTTGATTTTGATGAGTTTATGAAGAAATACATTTGTAATGTTATAAATAGCAGATTCTTGGTCACGCAAACCACGCGGTTCCGTATCTTTTATGCCGTGACTATGTGGGTCAACTTTAAAACGCGACACAATGAATATATTCATGAACGCGCGGTAGATGTTTAGATTTCGGCGTAGCGATATTAGCAGAGGTTTTGGTTAGTTTTAAATGTAGTCTGGATTAAAATGACAACTCACGTTCTGTATCACCTCATAAGTCACAAATACTTAACTTAGTCCACAACCCGAAGGTTGGTTGGATCCTCCCGAAGGAGGCATACTAAGCCATTGTGTCAGAGGTAGGACGGCCAGTTCCTTTCCTCTGGGACCTACAGTTTAACGTGGAATCCGAACCATGGAAAGTCACAAATAATATACTTTTAATAATAAACATTTAATTTGCGTTCATGAATGCCATGTTATTGACGTCATTACTTGTGCATTAATGCAGTTCCACTTGTACTGCAATTTGACGAGTTTGCGTCTAAATCAAAACTAAAAAAATGTTAGGACTTGAAGTTTCTTTTTAACCATCTTTGATTTCACTGACATCTAAGCGGTTCAGACTGTATCGCGGTATATAAAGCTCTGCCGATTATATTGATGTGTTGCCCAAGTTTACATACGAATAACCCACAAATAAGTTGGTCGTATAGTTTTAGCTTAGTGTCTGACTGCATTCGATCCAGTATGCACGACTTCTTTGCTATTACAGCATCTCTGCAAAATTTTGAATATGTTTTATGTGTTCTGTAGAAATAATGGAATTACTATCGCAATGGAAAAAACAAAATCACACAAAAATAACGAAAAAACACGTAGCTGTATTCAAGAAAGTTTTTTTAAAAACATGCGAAATATTTGTAAAAATGATAAAACACTGAATAAGGACCGATTAACTCTCATAATAATAAAAATTAAAAATTTCAAATAATGTTCCAAAGCGAGACTTCGTATTTCTCAATACTTTCGCCGGCGTGGGTCTAGGAATGCGGACGAATTTAAATTATTACCGGGGAGAAGCCGGAATTACTGCACAACAGAATCAGTAACTAATTTAATAAAGGAGTTTGTTGGAATGGTGATCATTGGAGGACAGGAGCAGAGGGAAGAGAGAGTACAAGGCATATGTTGGTAACATATTGGTGGAAGAATTAGACTGGTGCATGGAAGGGAAGAGATGACCATGACCACAAGCTGGCACTCGATTTCAGGCACAAGGGTGCGGGAAGATTTTCTTTCAGATTTAGTGTGATCAGGGATTGGAATATATTATGAAGGGAAGTGCTGAATAATTTACCAAAAACACCGAAAGAATTAGTATTTAAAATTAGTAATAGGCATAGGTAGCGGGGTTGGAAATAGTATCTCAAAGAATTTAATATACAGATTGTTATCAGGGTGAGTAAGGAATTTGCTCCATCTCAATTGAAACAGAATCGACATGATTTTCGCATTGTTCCCTAACAGTAGGTTTTTCTATATGTCTGAGGACATCTACTGGAAGAACCTGTCCAAAATGTGTGACATACGGTATTGTGTATGCTACAGGTACGCAGATTCTGGCTGTCCTCAAAAGACGGATTTTAGATGGCAAATAGAAAAAACTGTTCTTACATTGTGTTTGAGCAAAAGCCTGCTAATTTTGCTGGAAGTTGCACCACAATCGCACTGTCTGAGAATTCACTGTTAATTTTTGCTAGATGAGGTAAATGTTGTTGTCGCTGTAGTCAGATGAAGCACGTCTTCTAAGAGCCATGTCTGACCGAAACTGATAGTCCCTAGCCCTTGAATTAGTTTTTCCACCAGAACATTTTATCCCTAATAATAATAATAATTCTCGTAAAAATAGGTCAAGTCTTGCACTTGTATAGTGACAGAAAGTTATGATATCTTCTTTTGAGCCAAGTCTACACTTTACAGTGTGTATTAACTTCACTTTGTGAAACAGAATGGTTTCTCTTGGTGTTATTGATCGTTTATTTAGAATAATAATATTTTTTTTAAAATCTGCTAACTTGGCCATTATGCACGCCATGTTTCGTTAACTTACATAAATATCTTAAACTAGCCTCGTACCCGCGACTTCATACGCGTGGATTAAGAATTTTTTTGCCAGAATTAAATATAGTAAGTTGTTGGTAACGAAGGATTAGTCCCAAACAATATCGAGTCGGCATAATATGACAGCAAAGCTATCGCTATATCATTCTACCGTCGAACCTGCCTCTTGAAGAGAATTAATTTCCAACATATTTCTGTCACTATTCGATAAGATCTCAAAATTTCGTGACTACAACTGTTAATCATACTGGAAAAAATATCCTGTGCCCTTCATACACATTTCCTTATAAAATTACATCACAACGATATAGCCATTTAGTCGTCAAAACGTAACAAAAAGACAGAGACTTACTTCCGTATTTATAATAATATTACTGTGGTTCACACTCACACACTGACTGTGAACCAGACCTGAGGGATCATTATAACGTAAAAAAGTGTACACCTACAACATTGCAAGACTACCTACGATTTGCCTCGCATTGCGCCCCTAACTTTCTAATATCTACAGTTTAACATTCAATCCAAATAACCTACGACCCAGGCCTGACTCTTACGATGAAAATCAATTTTTAAAAATCTGATCCCCGACGGAAATTTCAACCAGAGACCACGACGTTCGTAAGCAAGCTCTTTAGCCACTGAGCTTCCAGCTCACTACACGGAAACACGGTCTGAAGACGTGCATATCCAACGTGTCTGTCTATCGCCGTATTTCCAAGTTATGAGAATCAATTGCCAACATATTTCTGTCACCATTCGATAAGGTCTCAAAATTTCGTGACTACAACTGTTAATCACACTGCAAACAATATCCTGTGCCCTTCATACAGATTTCCTTATAAAATTCCATCACAACGATATAGCCAATTGGGAGTCATAACGTATCAAAAAGACAGAGACTTACATCCCTAATTATAATATTACTGTGGTTCACACTTACACACTGACTGCGAACAAAACCTGAGGGATCATTATAACGTAAAAGAGTATACACCTACAACATTGCAAGAATACCTACGATTTGCCTCGCATTGCACCCCTAACTTTCTAATATCTACGGTTTAACATTCAATCCGAATAACCTACGGCCCAGGCCTGACTCTTACGATGAAAAACAATTTTTAAAAATCTTATCCCCTACGGGGATTCGAACCGGAGACCATGACAATCATAAGCCAGTGCTTTAGCCACTCAGCTGCCAGGCCACTATGCGGAAAATCGGTACGGAGTCGTCCACATCCAAAGTGTCTGTCTACCGCCATATTTCGAAGTTTTGAGACAAATGTGTTATTTATACAGATAATTTTTCAACCAAATGTAGACAGTATTTTTCTCCTTGTTTCAAAGGATAAGTGTGCAAAGTTTCATCGAGAACGGATAAAAACTGTGGATTTGTATGAAGACCAAACAAACCAACAAAAGAAAAAACCAAACAAACAAACATATATTCATCTTTATATATAAAGATTACTGTGGTTCACACTTACACACTGACTGCGAACAAAACCTGAGGGATCATTATAACGTAAAACAGTATACACCTACAACATTGCAAGAATACCTACGATTTGCCTCGCATTGCACCCCTAACTTTCTAATATCCACGGTTTAACATTCAATCCGAATAACCTACGGCCCAGGCCTGACTCTTACGATGAAAAACAATTTTTAAAAATCTTATCCCCGACGGAGATTCGAACCGGAGACCATGACGTTCATAAGCCAGCGCTTAATCCACTCAGCAGCCAGGCCACTACGCGGAAACTCGGTACGGAGTCGTCCACATCCAAAGTGTCTGTCTACCGCCATATTTCGAAGTTATGAGACAAACGTGTTATTTATACAGATAATTTTTCAACCAAATGTAGACAGTATTTTTCTCCTTGTTTCAAAGGATAAGTGTGCAAAGTTTCATCGAGAACGGATAAAAACTGTGGATTTGTATGAAGAACAAACAAACCAACAAACAAACATACATTCATCTTTATATATAAAGATGTGTCATCCTATCAAACTTATAAATACATAAAAGTAAAGATTTCCATCGCACTTTCTCGAATTTTTTAAATAATATATTTATAAATAAACGGTCCATAACACCGAGAGATATCATTCTGTTTCACAAAGTGAAGAGAATACACACTGTAAGTGTAGACTTGGCTCAGAATAAGATCTCATAACTTTTTGTCTCTATACTATTACGAGACTTGGCCTATTTTTACGAGAATTGTTTTTGTGGGACCTCATTTCTTTTTGTAAGTTTATCGCTTATTCTGATTCGTCTCTCAAATGTAATGATTCCATTTGAAAATCAGTGACTAAGAACATTTCGGATATGAAGACATCAATATACGTCACCAACAATGCCACACTCTCTGAAAACAATGGGTGTGCTCCGTAGCCGAGCAATGCAGATTGCCGCTGGTTTAACTACCACCATAAATAAATTACCAGTAACTTCCAAACTAAGCATAGGAACAGAGTAAAATTTAAGATATTAGTTGAACTTGCTGATTTCTATTCAATAAAAATATCTCAGGCATATGGCTTCATCTAAAGCAAAGCAATTAAGCTGCAAATATGTGTCAGAATTTTTCATCTTTGGGATTGTCATCAAATAGTTACAGAGGGAAAACTTCAATCTTAGACTTTATACTATATAAGTGTGCCAAATTACTTGTTTCTAGGGTTACAGGAAGTACAGTGGAATTTTGATGTTGGGGTGTTGTGCCGAAATAAAATTTTAAATTTCAATAACTTCAAAAGTAAGTAAAGGAAAGAAGTAAAATTTAACGCATTAGTTAAAGTCAGTAAGCTCAATCTACAGTGATAATCTGATGTATATAAAGTTATTAGAGTAGAAAGCGATTTCACGTTAGGGGTAGGTAACATATATCGAAATTTACGAGTTTCAGACTTTTCTTGTAATATGTGACTAAAATTTTATCTGTGTACCAAAGTTCAGCTTTCTATGACTACGGGAAGTACCTTAGAGTTTTGATGATCATCAGTCAGTACGTGAATGAGTAAGTGACAAAATCACTGAAGTTTGCATCAGAATAATATCTGAACTAAGAACAGTAACGAAATAAAATTTTGTATATTTGCTAACTTTGCTGATATCTACGCATAACAGAAAATTATGACCTGTACCATCCTTACGACCCAAGAAGTTAAAGGTTCAAAAATGGCCCGAATCGCTTCGAGAAAAGGGTAGGCAGCGCCGCCGTTCACTCGACTTGACGGTAGCACATCCGTGCACCCAGATTTTTGGTACTTGCTGATAAACAGATGAATTTGAACGTAAATCCGTGTGAATGGCTATCTGAATACAAAATCTGTGTCTTTTCGTATCTGACATTGGAACGAATGCTGTTGATGTGGCCCACGAATTGTTGAAATGTGTCTATTTTATGTGTACTATAGTGTCATCCACATACCGGAACAAGTGGTAAGTTATTAGACGCGGAGTCTCAGCCGCTTGTCTTCCGACCAATATCCCTCCACGCCTCATCAGGAACGAAGCGCCTTGTACACTCTTTGGCAAAAAAATTGACTGTCCGCGCCTAAGTCTAAGTCCCTTATTTCGCACAATGTGGCATCATTGCACGTATTCAACTCAGCGCCATCTGTTATTCATTTCCTTAAGTCAAGCCTCGAACAAAGCAGGAAGACTCCCATTGACGCAGTTGTAGGTTCGACTTGTTTAAAACAAATGCAAAAAAATAATTGGAAAAACTAGACTCGAACCGAGGACCACGCGTTTACAAGACTAGATGGTTAGCCACAAGCAAACGGAGCTCATGTTCACAGACGACTCGTGCAGTGGGTAAACAACCTTATCCTGCCTCGGAAGTCAGTTACATTCAACTGGCATTAGACAATTATCCGAAATAATCTCTTTATAATCGTTTCAATAGTTTTGTAGAACTATAAACTCTGGATCTTTGAACATTTACACCCACTTCTCGGACCACACACCCCATTATGTGTTGCATTATTGCAACTAATTAGCCACATCAATATATAAATAAATATCATTATAATCGTAATTATTTGGAATAAAATGTATAACTGAACCTCATTTTTACTGCGCTTTATTGCAATCTTGTTAATTACAACTTTAACGATATGTTTCACGATCAGAATTTAAGAAAAGTGTAGCTTGAACCGAATTTCGTCCGATTGAGGTATGGTCGGCGATATGTTGGCTAATATTATAGTCAATGCAGGGACAGAAAAATGCGTTACCTGTTTCGAGATCGGTCAATAGCTTTTTACTGAAATGTGGGGAATGATAAATGGACTACCAAGAAGAATCGTCAATGGGCGGGCGGAGTCTTCCTGCTTTTTTCGAGGCTTGACTTAAGGAAATGAATAACAGATGGCGCTGAGTTGAATACGCGCAATGATGCCACATTGTGCGAAATAAGGGACATAGACTCAGGCGCGGACAGTCAATTTTTTTGCTAAAGAGTGTACATTACGAGCACTCTCCTCAGTTTACCCCTGTCCTCCAATCAGTCCTATTCCAACTCCTTTATCATACCAGTTAGTAACTGGGTTCAGCGGGAATTTCCACAGGCAAAGAAACTAACCATTTCAAATTTTCGTCTACCATCATAGATAACTGCAAGTAGACAACAAAATTCAGGGAAGTCAATGACACTCGAATTGTAAACAAAACATACATTCTATGGAGCAGTGAAAAACACAGTGTGGTGTAATATTCATATGCTAATAATAGAAAACCTTTTAATAATACTGTAATAATCAGGTTAGTATAATGTTGTGTTGTTGCATTTCACACCCAGGAAAACATCCAAAATGTTTCATTCCAAATTTCACGACAAAGCGGACCTTGACTCTGAGATGAAGAGAACGAGAAATAGGATCACATCTAAGTAAAATTTATTTTAATTGTACGTACTTCATATTGTTTACATGATTAAATGTGAACAGAGAAAATATACAAATGTCACACAGATACCCATCATGATGCTCTAAAAATAGAGTGGAATGCGTATGGGGAACAAATAAAAAGAAACAAAATTAAATTGCATAGGCATATTATTAATTTTTATACAAATTGACTAACAGTCCTTCTTTACACCACTTCCAATTCCTGCATTTGATACTCAAAATGTGTGTCATATACTACACCATTGTATTCGAGCAATAGACTGACAAACGTTTTGTAAACAAATTCCCTCACTTCTCTGGTACATGCCCTCACCACTCTCCCCAATAAATGAAGGTTTCCGAAACCTTTTGCTTCTACCTGCCCAATATGTCCTCCCCAGTTTATAACGGCCCCGAGACCAAGATCTTTATTGAAATGTTATTTTAAGAATTATTTATAGCAAGCTGGGAGTTGATTAACTGTGGTTTTGTATATTTTTCGCGTAATTAATTGTGAATTTGTGTAAATGAACATTGGTTTTTGGAAAGAAAATATTTAAATGCTATGCAATGTGTTCGAGGATAGTATAAAGTTTGTAATTCTAAGTATTGATGTGAGCTGCGATGTTTGGAGAACGATTTGCGATGGTGTGGACTGGTTTATATTGATAATTTTGTGTGTAAACATTTGTTAATATCTTTAACTTTTATTTGAAGGTATTTCGTGATGATTGTGGATGATTTTGTATTAACTCTTATGTGGTTTTGATTGTTAGCTTTATTGTCGCGTTCGAGAAACATCGGTCTGCTTTCTCTTAGTTATTCTGGATCTTTCTGTAGCGCTTATATAAACAACTGGCGGAGGTGAATTCATGGAGGAAGGAAATATATGGAGACGACGCAAGAGACCTTCACCACGCATTGAAGTGAAGCAGGATGGAGGAGGAGTGGGGGGCATGGCCGGAGTGGAGGGGGCATGGCCGCTTCCATACAGACACGGGGAATATGTACAAACACCTCAAGGGGACTCTAGGATAGAGGTGACGCCGCAATCTGGTGATGGATTATTATGTAACTCGATATGACAAACAAAAAATTAAGAATAAAATTTTTTGATATCCTGCTTAGTTTTCGAGATATTCTGTCCCAAATGTGAAATGGTTTTGGTTGAAATTCAGAAGAAAAAATTGGTCAAAGTCAAATTTGATGAGGGATTCTTATTTAAAAAGACGAGACAAATGAAAAATAAAGAATAAAAATTTTCGATATCTCACCTAGTTCTAGAGATATACTGTATCAAAAGTAAGGTGTCTTGAGTTGAAATCGAGAAGAAAAATTTCGCAAAAAGTCAAATTTAATGATCGATTCTTATGTAACACGACGAGACAAATCGAAAATAAAGAATAAAATTTTTCGATATCTTGCTTAGTTTTCGGGATATACTGGGAACATTGCAATTGTTTGGAAGCGCATTATCGCCGCTGCCGCCATTGCGCATGCTTCACCAATTTAACCTCACTTCTCCTCCATATATTTCCTTCCTCCATGGGTGAATTGGGAGTTTCAAGTTAATTTAAAGTTAGAATGGCTGGAGCATTTATGTTTGTGCTTATTATTGTTGGATAGAGACAATGTTTACAAATCACTCCAGGCGTATGGTCGAATTCCTTCCCGTTCCTTGTCCCCAGTCCCATTCTACCTTTAATGACTAATGACCTCGACGTCAACGAGGCGAAAAGCACTTTTAAGTAAAAAAAAAAAAGGAAAAAAGACGATCTTTTGTTGTGTAATGTTATTGTAGAGCAACATGGGATAATTGGGAAAATTGATTCGTCGGAGTTATTATTTCAGGTTGACTCTGCTATCAAGTATTAAGGCAATATTGTTTACACTCTCGCCCAGCATTTAGTTTTGTCATGTTGCTCACCTTGTCTGGCTGCTGCTGCAGTGACGTCTCGAGCAGCTCTGTCTGCGCCACCTCCGACTCGTCCAGGCTCTGCAGCTCCTCCAGGGGCGGCGCGGGCCGCGGGGCGGCGGGCTGCTCCACCGGGGGCAGCGGCGGCGGGGGCGGTGGGGGCGGCGAGGGCGGCGTGGCGGACGGCTGCTCCGCGGGGGGCGTCATCATCGCCGGCTGGGCGGCTGCCAGGGGAACAACACGGGCGGATCACCTCACTGCGTGCTGAGGGATGTCTGAGCTCCGCTCCGGTGATTTCGATGACGCATAAGGCAGCCAATTACACCGATTACTAAAGGCCCGTTCACACTAGCGGTCAGGTCAGCTCAGCTCAAGTCAGCTCAGGTCACGATCCAGGATAGCATTCACTCTAGCGGTCAGCTCAGCTCAGCTCAGCTCACGATCCAGAATAACATTCACACTAGCGGTCAGGTCAGGGCAGATCAAGTCGTAGACGATGCCCATTTCATAAGAGTTGCTCCCAAGCAAACGATGCCACTCTCTACACTAACGTAAATTAAAATCGCATTGATTTTGAATGAAGGCAATAGGATCAAAAAGACTACAGTTCAGGTTGAATCCACAGTTTGAAATCGCAAACAGATCAAGAGATAAAAATTTTATCTACTGGCTATGCCGTGCGAGACTAGTGGTGGGAAATGTTTTTGATATTTTGGCTTAAACATTTCGAATTTAATTAAAAAACTTAAGTCTGCGCGAATATTAAGTAATAAAAATTTTTAGAAACATATATTTTGCACAATTGTTTACAGAAGTATAAAATTTCATGTCATGTAGTGAATCTCAGAATCAACGGGAGGAACCCTTTTGATACAAAAAATAAAATAACAACATTTGTTTTTTTTTTTTTTTTTTTTTTTTTTTTTTTTTTTTTTTTTTTTTTTTTGCTTACGAGCCCATTTGACCTGACCTGACCGTTGCTCGTTCACACACTAGCGGTCAGCTCAGCTCAGGTCTTGACCGTTGTTGATCTTCAGTTTGACCTGCCTTGCTCTGACCTGAGCGGACCGCGTAGTGTGAATGCTCCCATTGGATTACGTGTATAGCAATTTTAACCTAGTGTGAATGTGCAACGGTCAGTTCAGATCAGATCATAAAATAATTGTTTAAAAAACATAAAAACCGCCTTCAAAAAATGGTACTAAAAATTTTAAAATAACTTTATACAATGCTTAGAAGAAAGTAAATCTAAATGGACAATATTTTACATTACTTTTATTGAAATTTTTCATTAATTAGTTATTTTTGGAGTCGGTGCCAGCTGTCAGATCGCGCAGGTCGAATTACTGAACTTTATTTGGTGTTCGAGGCGAAGCGAGAGTACGAACAAAAATTCCAAATATTTTACAGCATGTCGTGAGGAAGATAGTTTTATTGCGGGAGACAGCTTAGGGAAACAAATTATGGCATGTTATCTGTGGCTTGGCCTCATTAGTCATCCAGGCATATCTCTGGCACTATAGTGTTAGCTGGTAGGCTGCATCATGCAGTAAATACTTTATAGTTAGTATAATATCGGTGTATCATCTAAATGTTTCAGTTTTGTTGAAAAATGTTTCTAGAATTAATTGTAGGTAGGTAGTAACATGATTTTTATGTATAATTGTTATTTATTATTGTTTTTATCTTTTTGTTTTTCTTATTTTGGCTGGCACCGACTCCAAAAATAACTAATTAATGAAAAATTTCAATAAAAGTAATGTAAAATATTGTCCATTTAGATTTACTTTCTTCTAAGCATTGTATAAAGTTATTTTAAAATTTTTAGTACCATTTTCTGAAGGCGGTTTTTATGTTTTTTAAACAATTATTTTATTTTTAAATTTTTAGTGGTATTATAGTTAATTTGTATTTAAATATGCCGCAGCAGTTCTCATTTTGTGAACTTCCTGGTAGCTCAGTGGTTAAAGCGAAAGCTTTAAAAAAATCTGTCTTTACAACAACTTTCAGAATGGGGAGAATTGGATGCTGTGTTAAGGAATGTTAGTTTACATTTTGATCCAGGCTGTGTTTCGTTCTAATCATAACATCTGCTAAAGCTGCTGCTCGATAATCGAAACATATAACATCTGGACATTAATACATACTACATACACAAATCTGTCTCTGGAATATATCTGTTCGTTCCAGCATCACACAGAAAATATAGATATTTAATTGGTTTTCACAGCGTAAAAGCTTGGGGTCCAAGTTGAAATCTGAAGTACATGTTGTGACATTAGGACACATACATTTTATAAATATTCTGCAATGACTTAAAAATAGCTTAATTGATTTTGACGGTACTTAAAACTGTGGATTTTGTAAAGAACATTGGAAATTATAAACGATGGGGGTAAAGGAGAAGAGGGATTGGGCTTTTGTATACCAAATGTAGACTGTCTTTTCTGATTGATTTAAAGTATACATTTGTAAATTTCTATTGGTATCACATAAAAGTTTTAGGTGTGTATAAAAAAATAATTAGGGGGTGTGGAGGTGAAGAGTAGTTTGATTATTGTTAAGGTAGTGTGGACAGCATTTTTCTCTTTGTTTTAAAGTATACATGTGCAAAGTTCCATCGAAACCAGATAAAAACTGTAGCTTTGTGTAAAGAACATTTATAAAAATTAAATGGTGTAAAGGAGTGAGCGGTTGGGTTTTGTAAACAGAATGTTTCTCTTTGTTCATAAGTATACATTTGCAGTGTTCCATCGAAATCTGATAAAAACGGTAGGTATCTATAAAGAACATTGGAAATTAGGAGGGGTGGGGGTAGAAGGGAAGAGGGGTTAGGCTTCTTCAACCTAATTTAACCACAATTGTTATGTATTTTTTAAAGTATACGTGTGCAAATTTTCTTCAGAATCAGATAGAAACTGTGCTTTGTGTAGATTAAAGGGGTGGAAAGGGAGAGAGAGGTTTGGCTTCTCTAAATCAAATGCAGGCAGTATTTTTCTATTTGTTTTGAAGTATACATGTGCATACTTCCTTCAAAATCAGGTAGAAATGGTAGCTTTATATAGTGAACATTAACAGTAATTAAAGGGGTAGAAAGGAGAATAGGTTTTGTGTTTTTGTCAAAGTAATGTGAGTAGTATGTTTCTTTTTCTATTTTCTTTAAAGTATACACATGCTAAGTTCCACCGAAATCGGATTAAAATATGGGTTTGTACAAACATTAAGGGATGTAAACGGGGAGCTAGGGTAGTTTATTTCATTTTTGGTCAGAAATCTTCTCCATAAAAAAATACATATATGTGCCAACTTTCATGACGATCGGTCAAATGGTGTCAACTATAGCTTATCAAAAAGAAAACTGACAAAAGTGAAGTGGCGGAAATGGGGGAAGGGGTTCAGTTTTTGCAAACCAAAAGCTGAAATTATGTTTCTCTTTGTTTAAGAGTAAAAGTTTGCCAAGTTCTATCTAAACTGGATAAAAACTGTGGGTTTGTATAAAAATTAAACGGTTTAATGAGGATTGGGGGGTGGTTTTTATATTTTTTGGTCAGAAACCTTCCTCGTGAAAAAATACATATAAGCGCCAACTTTCATGATAATAGGTCAAATGGTGGCGACTACAGCTTTTTATATATATAAGAAAAAACATTGACAAAAATTAAGGGGTTGGTAGGAAAGAGAGGGGTTGAGCTTTGGCAGACCAAATGTTGACAAGATTTTTCTGTTTGTTTGAAAGTATACATTGACAAAGTTCAATCAAAATCAGATATGAAATATAGGTTTCTATAAAATTAAGGGGTGTAAAGGGGGACATGGGGTGGCTTTTATTTATTTTTTGGTCAGAAATCTTCTCCATGAAATATTACATGTACATGCCAACTTTAATGGAGATCAGTTAAATGGTGTCGACTTTAGCTTTGTATAAAGAACATTGGCAAAAATTAAGGGGTTGATAGGGGGAGAGGGGTTCGGTTTTTTTAAACCAAAAGTTGACAGTATTTTTCTGTTTGTTTTTTAATATACATTTCCAAAGTTCCATCAAAATCGGAAAAAAGTGTGGGTTTGTATAAAAGTTAAGGGGTGTAAAGGGGTAGAAGGGGTGGTTTCTCAATGAAATTCATATGGGACCACTTTGGAGGTATACTCTATCCATTATAAAAATTTAATTTAAATCGGTTCAAAATTGGCAAAGATATCGCTGAACATACATCAAAAAAAAAAAAAAAAAATTCAGAAGAATTGAGAACCTCCTCCTTTTTTGAAGTCGGTTAAAAATGGACGACGAACGTCTAAAAACTTCTGCTCATAAGCAATAAAAAGAGTAATACATAATAACAGTATATTACTTCTGATTATTAGAAATTTGGCAAAATTTTAATATAAATTCAAATATTATTAGAAGTTTTCGTATTGCGAAGGTACAGATTAAAAAAAAAAAATGTTGTGAATTTATTTTTTTGTATCTAAAGGGTTCCTCTGATTCATCCTGAGATTCACTTTCTACATGAAATGAAATTTTATTCTTCCGTAAACAATTGTGAAAAATACATGTTGCTAAAATTATGTTATCAATATCGCAGGAGAGTTAAGTTTTCTAAATGAAATTCGAAATGTTTAAGCTAAAATATCAAAAACATTTACCACCAATCGTCTTCCACGGCATCAGTAAATAATTTTTTTTATCTCTTGATCTGTTTGCGTTTTCAAACTCTGGATTCAACCTGAACTGTCGTCTTTATGATCCTATTCTCTTTAATTAATGTTAGCGTAGATAGTGGCATCGTTTGCTGTGAGCAACTCATATTAAATGGGCATCGTCTATGACTTGATCTGACCTGACCTGACCTCGCCGCTAGTGTGAATGGGCCTTTAAGATATGCTGGCGAGGGGAAGGAAGAGCTCTGCTAGGTGATCCCTTGCGTTCGTTGACCACGCCGAAGCCACCCTCCAGCTTGGGAGGTCTCTGGCTACGGTTCTGGGGATTAGGGGCTGATCAGTTTGGTCTCAATTAGGCGATCTCCTCCTCGATACACAACAATATTTCGAATAACTGCTGGGAAACAAAATGATGGCTTTAGTGGAGGCATGATATTATTCTCGATTATTTGATTATGAGCTCAGTATTTCAAAACAAATGGACAAGCCAGGCCACGTTGACAGTGTAACACTTAATTAAGTGATAAATTAAATGATGATAAATGAAGTATAAACTATTGTAGGGAATGAAAAAGTGATTTGCTGTGCAGAATAATTCTAAATGATAGAAAGCAAAGAGCAAGTCTGGGAATGCTGTACAAAAAGAGGTCAAAGTGAAATTCGGAATGAACCATTGCTGTTCATTATTTTAACTAATCTAAACTTCTTATAGAAATAATATATATGATACTAATATTAACCCGCCAGTCTGCGTCATAAACTACACATTTCACTAACAAAAATACACTTACCATTGAGGACATGAGTTACATGAATGGCAGACAGATGGCAACACTTAAGCTGTCCCCATTGCTCCGAGAACAGACAGTCCCTAGTTCTGACTACCCAGTGGAAGCACTGGACAAATTCTTAATTACAACCCATGATGGCAATAAAGGCTTTGGGAAATCCTATACGGTCTGTTCTAGAGTCATCTATGTTAATAAATCGCTATGTTTGGTGATTGTGTAGCCATGTCCGTCACGTTGTGACGTCACGCACCTAACCTTCATTGCTGGATTAACTACGGCCATAGATATTACTGCATGCTAAAGGTTATGAGCTTTATGTAATCGTTGTTCTACTTAGTCAAGAATCCATGAACAAATGAATTGGCAAAAATCTGAAAGCAAAGTATGTTTTGCGTTTACATTAACATATTAATATTATTAGTTGCTTTTTATTTATTTATATTCGTTCAGTGCAGATGTATTTGGTAAATTATTAATCCATAGATAAGAAAGAAAGGTGCTTTGATTTTACGGCAAAAATATTAGCGGAAGTTTTGATTAGATTGAAATTTAGTCTGAGTAATCATCTGGCTAAGGTGGTCACTATAATAACTGAAAAAACGGTTATGCGAACATTATTATCGTTAATATATATATTAAGACAAACTGCTCGAAGCACTCGGCTGTGATGAACGCATTTAATTATTTATTATTTCAGCTATAAATGTTACGCGAGCCTGAGCTCAGTTTTGAAGAGGTACTCGGGAAAACGTAATTGGGAACCACTGGCATAAGTGATTTAATTTTTTTTTTTTTTTTAATGCAAGTCGTTTTCATTACTTCGTTTGAATGAAAGTAGTTCCACGTTGATCGCGATTTACGGGGCATGACGTAAGTTATTAAGATTTCACTGTCGCCTTATTACAGACGCATATAACTGTCAGCCGTTCAAACTTTGTAATGTTGATCTGAAGAAAAAATTAAGTACCTACTCGTGAAAAATTTGGATCAAGTTCGTAACGCGATGCATCATGTGACTAGCATGCGATACAGTGAATATATTAATTAGCGTGCAATTAAAGTTTTATTTGTCTAGCGGCAGTATTAGCGGAGTTTGTGGTTAGGCTGGAATTGAAACCTGGACCAGGAAGATAAATAAAACTTTTGGCTTCAGCGTAAATTGCATTGAGTGTAATTATTATTACTAATTTTAATTGCGATGGGGCTAATGCTCCCGTGCAAATCTCTTAGTCATCTAATTACCGCTTTTATTTTATTTTTAAAAGTTTTAATTTATAATTGGACTGTTAAATTCCTACCCCATTTACTTTTCGAATTATAAAAATTTTAATTTTAAATTCTTAAGGGTTTTTGGTAAATTATTATTCACATGGTAATTTATCCGAATCCCTGACACCCTTACCCACAAAAGAAAATTTTCCTACTCGCTTATGCATGAAATCGCATTTCGTCTTCCATTCACTATTCCTAATTCTTTGACCAATAGCCCCACCACCAACATATGCCCTGTACATTCCCAGCACTCTCTTCACCCTCCTCCTTTCCTCCAATGACTCCCAATCCAGATCTTTTATCATATCAGTTCCTGACTGGGTCCTGTGATAATTTGCACAAACAAATCTAGCTGCTCTTCTATCCATACCCTCCAACTCCTGTATTTGATAACCAAAATGTGGGTCTCAAACTACACCACTATATTCAAGCAATGGTTTGACCAAAGTTTTGTAACCCAATTCCCTAACTTCTCTAGTACATCCTCTCATCACCCTCTCCAGTAAATGAAGGCTTTTGAAACTCTTATAACAACTAAGCAAACGCGAATAAATGACTTGCCAACCCGTCATTTTGACGAGCTCGGAGACTGGCAATGACTGTGATTGGTGCAGTGAGGGACTACTTACCTGGCAAGAGCAGCGCCGCGGTGTCCTGCCTGATGTTGGCAGCCCTGGCCAGCACGGGCTTGTGCGGGATGCTGAACTCCTCCACCAGGGTGGCAGACCTGTACACACAGACAACAGATAGTCCAGTCCAGGCCCACTGTTCCGTCGGCACCTCTGTTCCTACCACTCAGGCAACTAGCAACCAGTTAGGTCACAGTGCTATCTTATCGGGTGTCCCGTCGGATGGTTTCGTCAAAATACAACGTTTCGGCTACTAGCTGTGCCGTCTCCATCATGTGTCGCGTGGCTCCCGATGGCTGTAACTGCCTCAGTCCACGATATCCGTGAAGGTTATAGCATTTCACCGGGTACATCCACTATTAATCGACTATCTGTAAAAACTAGTTGATGAAGATGATATATTACACGAAGAGCTGCCCTCTTTTTTTGGAACGTGTTGACATGATATCTGGATCAGTAATATCCATGTATAATAACGCCGAGTTTGTGGCGTGTTTCATCTACAGAACTATCTTTGCCTCAGACTACTAGTGCGGTAGAAAACAGTTGTGGTGGTATCGTGAAGCCGAGTATTTCCGTGTTTCCCATACTAGTGTTGCCAGTACCACAGCCCACGTGACCACGATCCCTCTCCCACGTGACTCCCTATGTTCTGGTCCACCCAGCTGCTATCAGACCGGCAACTTCGAATGTTCGTCACAAAACAAATTTCAATGGACCGAGTGTGATGGGTGAGTGGTTAACGCTCTGGCCTCGCATTTGGGAGGACTCCGGTTCGAATATTCGTCCGGGCATCGAGATTTGGGTTTCCATGGTTTCCTGAGATCAATCCAAGCGAATGCTGGGATCCTTCGTTCAAAAGGCCATGACAGAATTCCTTCCCCAGTTCCATCCTGTCTTTAATGACTTCGACGTCGACGAGGTGGAAGCCATAAAAAAAATGTCAATTAACGCTCAATGGTCCGTAAAATTCCCCCACTGGGACAAAAAACACTAGTTTCTGCATATTAAGGGATTTTTTTATTTTTATTATTATCATTTTAAAAATTTCAGAAGCTGCGTCGTCAAACAAGCAGACTGAAGTCAAAGAGACATATCAGACCACGGCGATGAGAATGCGTGCATACATGGGATGTGTTTAGTGTTCACAAACATCTCTTCCGTTCATACCCACAAACGTAATCCCGGCCGACATTTTGTTTAGGTTCGCTCTGTTGGCAGACATTACCAGCAGAGCGCTCTCCTAGCAACCATAGGCTGTTTGCTGATAGCACTACTGCAGGGTACTGCCTGGCGTGTTCTAATTGGCTAAATTACACTCCTAAGCGGCCAGAAACAACAAAAATCCCGATATGCAAATATTCCAGTCGAAACGAATCGCTAACTGCAGAAAGGCAACATGTCCATGCTTTTTTGGAAAATAGATTTTTCATTAATACTGTTCCCAGATGTAGGATGCACCGTTTACTGTAGAAAGGACACTTGTCAACCCAATAGAATAGGCATAGCAACGCCTTTAATTTTCCGTTTACTGCAGACAGGGAACTAGTCCTCGACAAGTTCCCTGTCTACAGTAAACGGTCTTACTGGTGGCATGAAGGAGAGGGGGCAAGGGGGCAAATGAAGTCTGCACTATGCTAAATATGTACACAGTAAATAACGTTGACAAAGATGTAAGAACGTCACATATATTTGAACATAGGTGCTCGCACCAAAATAAAACAATACTATGGTGAGAATCATGATACAGCTATGTGAGATAACTAACGTTCTGGACTCGCATTCGGGAGGACGCCGTTTCGAATCCCCGTCCGGGCATCCAGATTTGGGTTTTCCATGGTTTCCCCAAATCACTTCAGGCGAATGCCGGGATGTTTCCTTCAAAAGGCCATGGCCGAATTCCATCCCATTTCTTGTCCCCCCGTCCCATCCTGCCTCTAATGACCTCGACGTCGACGAGGCGTAAAGCCATAAGTAAAAAATAGTGTGAGATAAAGATGTTTGATAACATTAAATTCCCTATTAGAGGGAACTCTTTTATGCCCAACGATAGCGATTTTGGTATTATTAGAACAACAAGGAGCATAGAAGAAAGGTATTCATTCCACAGTGGATGAAGGTGTTTAACCTACAAAGAATTCCTCGAACAACCGTAATAAGCTTTCAATGGTTCAAATGAAAACTGAAGATTTCGTTGACTGCAGCTCACGGTGGTCAAAAATCAAAAGAAATCTTTCGGGGCATCCAACTACCGGGAGACGAGCTTCTCGGCAAACGATCTGCACAGTGTTGAAAGAAACATGAACATTACTGGCTTGACAACGGACACTTTTAAGCTTCGAAATAAAGTTAAGCCATTGGAATTACCTAGCAAGAAAGCCAATATTACTGTTGCGCCCGTAAATAATTAAAAATGGACGACATACCGGAAACTTTTGTTCCAATATCTGGAGAGAAGGAGGAGTTTTGAAATATCATTATTTCATCATGGCCTATAACAACGAGTGCATCTTTGGACACAATCTACAATGAATGAGAACTTTAATAATGTTTTTGCTGTTCCTCTGTACTAATAAAAGAAGTTTTTATTGAAATTTGCAACAGCTTTGTGATACGTCCTTCGGAACTTTTTAAAGTTCATATAATTAAGGATTGACAAGTTACGTGACAATAAAATATATAAAAAATTATCCTATGTCAGGTTGTATTCAGTTTTTTCTCTCCTGTAAAATTTAGTAATCTGGACATGTCGCCTTTGTGCAGTTAGTGATTCGAATGCGACCGACGATTTCATCTCAAAGCAATCGCCGTGGACATTCAGAAACACTGCCGCGCGGCCAGAGCCACCTGCCCCGTAGCCGAGGTCACTAACACGCGCTAACTGTCGCTGCTGCTCGATGCGGGGTCTCCTTCAGAACAAGATAACGGGAAACTCTGTCAGGCATTACGGTCCGGGGTATTTAAAGCGTAGTTTTGTCTGAAAAGGAAAATACTGGGAGGGGTGTAAGACAGGTACGTTGTTTGTCACCAATACTATTTAACATATATTTGGAGGAAATTATACAAAGGAGGTTAAGAGGTAAAGGAGGTGTATACTTGGGTGGATGTAGGATTAGCTGCGTAAGGTTTGCTGATACCATGGTTTTGCTGGCAGGAAGTGTCAAGATAATCAGAAGAATGTTAGAGGCTCTCGACAAAGGGTGTAAGGAATTCGGAATGAGAATCAATAGGAGGAAAACTAAATGTATGATGGTGGGAAAGAGTGAGAAAGAAATGATGATAACGCTGCAAGGAGAAATAATTGAAGAAGTGGAGTCCTTCAAATACCTCGGGAGTATTGTGAGTGGTGGTATGACTTGCAAGAAGGAGGTGAAATCTAGAATAGCAACGGCAAAGGAAGCTTTAAATAGTAAGAAAAATTTACTATGCGGAAGGCTGGATAAAAAGCGGAGGAAAAAACTAGATATATGTTTTGTATGGAGTGTAGGACTGTATGGGGCGGAAATATGGACGCTACGCAAATAAGATATAAAGAGGTTGGAAGCTTTAGAAATTTGAATATGAAGGAGGATAGAAAGAATAAGCTGGAAAGATAACGTAAGGAATGATGAGGTGCTGGAGAGAGTAGGAGAGGAAACGTCCCTTATAACAACAATAAGGAACGGAAAAAGGAACTGGATAAGTCACAGGGCACTAATGACCACACTTTCGACGCGCCCTAAAGCCGTCGACAAAGAAAGAAAATAGTTATTGACATCATGAAAAGTGGGAAATATATAGAGACAGAGAGACTGGCGGAGCAAAGGGAGGCTTGGAAGGCTGTCACTGCGAATGGACGAGCTGAGTAGCAGAAAACCCATCACAATGACGATGATGATTGTCATAACACTTTGTAGTGTTCACAACTTTAGTGAAATAATGCCTCTGAAACGTTTCAAGCGCGCACCTCAATTTAACTAAAGGCAACTGGGCTTAACAGATAAAGATTGCGAAAGGGGAAGTTATTACGATAACCTGTGAGAAAATTCTGATCCAAGAGTTAATATGAGACATGGAGTTACTGCTGCTGATCATCTCTGTCGTGCGAGCGATGTTTGGGTGTGAGAGCATCGTTTAGAGGGGAACTGCTGACCGCGGTCAGGTAACTGACCCCGGTGGGAGGGTGAGTGGCATTGGGGTGGTCGTGGGTTCCAATCCCAATACCATCATCCTGATTTCCGTTTTACATGTTTACTCGAAATTACTACAGTCGAATGCCGGATAGTTCCTTCAAAAGATTATGACAGATTAATATTTTTTAGGGCGGCGTTACTCTGTAAAAGATTTTTTGTCAAAGGTCTTTGATAAATGTTATACAGTATTATAAAATATTTGACAGTGTGATGAGACATATCTTATAAAAAGATTTCTTTTATAAAATGTAACACGTTGGAATTACATTTTATAAAATATTTCATCATCATGCCAGAGAAAACAAAGAAAATGGCGCGAGCAAAGTTATCGAAGTCGGTTAGGACTGCCGAATGCATGAAAATCTTGATTTCTCAGTATAAACAGAAGGAAATGTTGTTTAGTCAGAAACATGCAGACTATAAGGATAGGAGTAAAAAGATGGACACTAAATCAAAGATTGCGAAGTTAATTAGTTCTAAGAAAGAAGGCTTTACTATCGACGACGTGAAAAAGAAAATTATAGGATTGAAAAGCTAGTACTTGACAGGTTCCTGGAATAATAGCAGCGGGGATGCGCCGAGGAATACGGGTGCCATATTGCAGAATGGAATATCTCCGCCACCAGCAGTTGAACACAACCCATTGCACATACACCGTAAAAATAGACACACAAACGTATATATCGTTAGAATTATTAGCCTCGAACCTGATATATTTTCGAAAATATTGCGGTAAGAATTTATTGGACATAAGCTGCAGCTTTGAACATAATTTTTATTATATGTCACGTCCTCACAATGCAGCTCTTTCACTAAACATTGATGAATTCCTTTCATATCAAGTCTAGCAGTCCACGATCTAACCACACACGTTTAGTTTTCCCACATATGTGACAGCTGCACGTACTGCGGCTGCACAAGCAACAAGTTCACTTCATACATTTTAGACAACTACGATGAAAAATTTTATGTAGCTCAATGGGCTTGTTAAAATATCATAAAATACCTTTCTTAAAATAATTATCATAAAATCTTTTATAAAATATCCACGACAAAAATCTTTTACGGTGTAATGCAGGCCTTAAAAAAGAAAAGAAAATATGAGCTTTGGTTTTCACGACCATTAAGCAAGCTCCAGATTATATTGTCTTAAGTGTTGTACCAGAATTCAGTAATGTAGTTGTTGGACGCTATAGTAAGGACAGCACAAAACAGACACAACATTACCCGTCCCCGAGGCAGGACTCAAACCAGCGACCGCTGAAAGGAGAGCCGAGCGTGATAGTTCGTACACTACTAACATTGCAGGACAGAGGCAATTAAAATCAAAACAAACAGGATTGTCGAAAACAATATGTAACGTGGTAGAGTGCTTGCTGAACGACTAAAGGATGGCCTAGTTTCTATACAGTTAATGTTTCTCTCTGTGTCCTCTCGATGTACTGCAGTGGCGTTAAAGTCACTCGGCACAGCGCTCGAAAGCAACAGTTGATTGGCAGAGGCAGCACAGTAGTTGGTGAGTTCTTCGACCCTTGTCTGTGAGGAACACATGTCTTCCAGAAACACATTTAGCAACTGTGAACTGATATTCAGATCTGTCTTGGCTGTCAACTGATCTGCGAAATATTACTCATACTTCCTCCATCTTCAAGTATAAACGGTTTAGAGAACGTTGTTTTCTACAGTCAATGGTAAAGTCTGTTATGATGACATCTATCCCTATCTGCATTGGTACATTCGACATGTGCGTAGTAAGCAATTCTCTGAAATAGTTCTTTTTATTTTAATTTAAATGCGTTGGCACCCTCGTCAAAATTACCTATTCAACCACTTTCGCCTTTAATGAATTTTTATGTCAAACTCTTCCATTCTTTCAGGTCGATTGCTCGTGATTTCGCTCATTAATTTATTCCTTACCTTGTCTCCGTCACGAAAAGAAAGTTTTCAAATTTCCTTGTGTCTGAAATCGAGTGCCAGCATGTGGTCATGGATTATTTTTCATTCTTATATCAATATCTTATCATCAGTATATGCCTTGTACACTCCAATGATCCTCTTCACCCTCCTCCTGTCTTCCAATGATTCCAATTCCAGCTCTTTTATGATATTTGTTTCTGATTGCGTTCTATGGTAATTTTCAGAGACAAATCTAGCTTCCAGCATTTGCACTTTCGTTTGTTGAACGAAAAAGGGTACGTAAAAGGTTTTAGGAGCTCTGTTTGAGTTTCAAGAATTAAAAACGATCATGATGAATTTAAACAGATCCAGGTCTGGTCTCTCATATACTATACACATCGTGCACTGAATACTATTAAGTGGGAAACGGATGTCGCTAATGTTATTATAACGCAACACAAGGAAATGTTTGGATGAAATCATTATTTGAAGGGGGAAAATACGATTTTGTATCCTAATAGTATAGACGTTGGAGGAGAGCAGCTAAATTTCTAATTATTTAGTTATAGTAACTGGGGTTGTGACTGAGTCTTGGAAAGACATTGGTGGAAGAATTAGGAGCACTGGATGGAAGGGAAAAGATGACCGTGACCACAAGCGGGCAGTCGATTTCGGGCACAAGGGCGGGGGAAGAATCTCTTTCGTTGGTGAGGTGGTCAGGGATTGGAATGAGTTACCGAGGGAAGTAGTGAACAGGTTAGCTGAGACAGTGAGTGAGTTGAAGGCTCGGCGTGGTCGTGCTCACCTGTCCAGCAGGTTGCCGTTGTTGTTGTTGTTGTTGCGGTCGCACAGTCGCCGGCAGAGCGCGCACCACGACATGGCCCGCCGCACTGCCCGACACCCGCACTTTTCCGCGCGCGGTATGCGGGTCGCCCACGCACGCCTGCCATTGGCCGGCGCCGGGCGGGTGGGGGTCGACGCGGCGGTGACCACTGGACGGTCATTACGCGTCGCGACCAGCTGTCCGCCGCGGTCGATACGCGCCGCGTGACCCACTACTACAACCTGCACACTACTTCATACTCCCCTCACTCATCCCTCACACCGCCTTCTTAGAAGCCTTCTTCCTTCCAGTTGCAAGATAAACATCTTATTTGGCGTCTTTTCGTCATCCATTCTCTTTGTGTCTTAGTTCCTTTTTTAACTTTTTTAACTTATGGCTTTATGCCTGGTCTACATCTACATATATACTCTGCAATTCACTAAATTGTGGGTGGCAGAGGGTGCTCAGTACCAAAGCTAATCTCTTTGCTATGCATTCCAATCCCTAATGGTACGAGGGAAAAAAGAATTCATATAACAATCAGTCCGGCACCTTATTTCTCTAATTTTATCTTTCCTGTCATGCCGACCCAAATAGGTTGGTGGACGAAGTATTTCACTACACTCGTAAGTGAAAGTGGGAGTACGCATGTTTACCAATAAGTTTAAACGAAACGTGCGTCGTCTATCTACCAGAGACTGCCAGGCTAGTCTACTAATCAGTTCTGTGACGCTTTCATAAGGACTGTAGCAAGCGGTCACGAATCGAGCAGCTCTTCTCTGTACTTTCTCTATACTTTCGATCAACCCCTTACGAAACGGATCCCAAATGGCGCAACAATAGTCCAAATGTAGACGCACAAGAGATTTGTACGCTATCTCCTTTGTTTGTTCATTGCAATTTTTCAAGATTTGACCTATGAATCGCAGCCTAGAATTAGGTCTACCTACTAACGAATTAATGTGTAAGTCCCATTTCATGTTCCTTTGTACTGTTACTAACAAATATTTCATAGAATCACCCATGTCAATAACTGAATTGTTTAACTCGTATTTCTGAACAATTTGATTCTTTTTGTTAGTTATGCTCATTGTCTTGCACTTTTTACAATTTAGAGTACCAAGCCAAAATAACATCCAGATCGCGCTGAATTTCTAAGCAATCGGCCAAATTTCTTACTTCCCTATAAATAACCGCATCATCAGCAAACAATCTAAAAAGGCTTTTCACTTTGTCTCCGAGATCGTTTATAAAAATTAAGAAAAGAAGTGGTCCTATTACACTTCCTTGAGGTACACCCGATGTAACATCTAGATTAGAAGAACTTTCTCCTTCAACGACAACATACTGCGACCGACCAGTTAGAAAATCCTTTATCCATTCACAAAGCTGATCCGATATACCGTACGCTCCAAGCTTCGCTAAAAGGCGGTTGTGTGGAACAGAGTCAAAGGCTTTCTGGAAATCTAAAAAAATTGCATCTACTTGTGAACCTGCATCGATAACTTTCATTACGTCGTGTGTAATTCTAGTCGGCAAAGGACCGTGGGTAAGGAACGGGAAAGAAGCCAGGCATGGATTATTGAAGGTACCATCCCAGCATCCGCCTGCAGAGATTTGGGGACACCTTGGAAGATCTAGATGGCCAGATAGAGATTCGAACCCACGTACTCCCAAACGCTGCCAGAGCGTTACCATTCACAATTCAAGCTGTGTTTGACCTTTTTATCATCTAGGAAAAGGTTTCAAAATTAGTCAATTGTTGTAGAGAGTAATCAGGGGATGTACGAGGGAAGTAAAGGAATTTTATTACAAAATTTCGGTCAGACCATTGCTTCAATATAGAATCGTAGTATGCGACCCACATTTTGAGTATCAAATACAGGACTTTCAGGTGGTTCAGAAAAGGGCTACTAGATTTGTCCCTGAAAATTACGACAGAACACAATGAGTAACCGATATGATAAAAGAGCTGGAATGAGATTCGTTGGAAGACAAGAGAAGAGAGTCATGGGAGTGTACAAGGCAAATATTGGTGATGAGGCGTGGAAAGATAATGGTGTAAGAATTAAAAGTAATGCATGGAAGGGAAAAGATGGCCATGACCACCAGCTGGCACTCGATTTCAGGTACAAGGGTGTGCGAAGATTTTATATCGTAGGTAAGGGGGTCGAGATTTGGAATAAGTGACCAAGAGAATTGATGATTAATTGAACAAAAACGATGAAACAATTTAAAGTTGAATTTATAGAGGACAAAAGTAGATGGGTACAGGAAATGTGGTGACATGGGTCTGTAGGGAAATTGTCACCGGAGCGTGTGCTCCATCGAAATCATATTAAATAAAACTATATTCTCTTTAAACGACTTCCTATCATTCTCATTCCACAACTTGTCGAGCCTATAGTCCTATTAGTCTGAATTTTACGAATATATGACCATAATATCTCCTCTGTATAACGACACTGAAAAATTAAGATGATTTATTATTATATTATTAGTAACAACCAGTTATTATAGTGCTGGTGTCTGGCTCAATTTGACATTTTTTCCTTCCAATATTCGAGCATTTCTATATAACGCCACATCCCCACAAGTTCCGGCTCAGTCTGAAGCAATGTTGCACCAAGTCATTTTGTTCACGTCGGCATACAAGTTGAATGCAAGTGATACATAACGTCAATAGTCGGACTAGTTTATTTTACCACTGTCTTGATTGCTTCCATAGGTGCGTTCTACTGAGCGACCATCTTTAGATGAACTGTGTCTATGATGAAAAATATATTTTTTCCCCACATTTTGGATGCTGCCAGGATGCTGCTGCTGTTCTTCTGTCAATCAATATAGCTGAAACTGCTTGATGCTTAGCCTGCAGTGACCGACGTAATCTCCACCAAGAAGTTTTGGTATCAGCTTTGGCATTTATGTGTAAGTGATTTGCCATACAGCCCACTGTCATGACTGGAATTTCATTTTTAAGATTGCAACTCATTGCCTATAAACATTGCTGATATTTGACGATATTAAGGGTATGGTAACCGATAATTTAGAGTCCCGGAAGATGTGGACACAGTGAATGTGGCGTCATTATCATATTATTTTTTTAATTCTACAAGTAGTCTTAATGTGCTACAGTACAGTTGATTTTTTGTTATTATTATTTTACCAAATATATTTTTAGCAACACACAGGGAATTATAACAGATATATCTTTTCAAAAGTTTTCTAATTAAATTGTATTACTCCAAATCTCGTAGTGGCAGATAAACTAAATCGTCAATGTCTTACCTCTGGATAATGTTTTGGAACTATCTTTTTCTATAATTTCAGGTATCTAATGGCATCATTTATAATTATAGATAAAATAGTAAGTTTTCTACTGAATGTTATATAAGCAACATTCCTGGGTATACCATGATAATATTTTATCATCCATACGATCAGTACCTCTAGGCCCTGGTGACGACACGGAGATAAAAAGTATATCGACAATGTTGTCAAACGGTAATACACAGACACACCAATCCCGTTGAAAACAAACACGAAATACCTCGTGTTAAGTGTTTATTGGTGTAAGATGATAATTGGTATGATAACGAGCGAACGATCATGTTGTGATTAGTTTCATGTTAACTTCCGTACAACACAAGTAAGGTATGTATATTGCACACCATGATCATCATATTCAGACAGTATGCAGACGCGATGGTGGAGAAATTCTCATCGCTCTCAGATTCCATAGGAGAATCCACACATCCCGTCTTCACTGATGCATTTTGTTGTGAATAGTCAGTTACAGTTAAATCCATCTCGACTCAGTAAAGGTGAAGCATGCAGCAGTTCATAGTAAGACGCTGTAAACCATGCTTACATAACGTACGACACTGAGGTTCTCTTTCTCGGAAATACTTTTTTTTTTTTAACTGCTTTACGTCTCTCAACAGCGAGTCTTTAGAGACGGGAAAGGATGGGGGCAAGGAATGGGAAGGAATTCGGCCATGGCCTTTTTAAGGAATCATCTCGGCATTTGCCTGGAGTGATTTGGGAAACCATGGAAAACCCAAATGAAATTCTAATTGTCGTCCGGTAACAACACTTCATTTTGCCACTTTTGACACTGGTAAGTTTGCCGTGATTAAACACGCACGTACTAATTGACTCGATGTGTTTCTTGTCTGTTTGAAATCTCATACCGAGCGTGGTGGGTGAGTGGTTAACGCTCTGGCCTCGCATTAGAGAGGACGGCGGTTCGAATCCCCGTCCAGGCATCCAGATTTGGGTTTTCCATGGTTTCCCCAAATCACTCCAGGCGAATGCCGGGATGCTTCCTTCAAAAAGGCCATGGCCGAATTCCTTCCCAATCCTTGCCCCCCCCCATCCTTTCCCGTCTCTAAAGACCTAGTTGTTATAGGAGACGTTAAGCAGTTTAAAAAAAAAAAATGGGTTTTCCATGGTTTCCCCAATTCACTCCAGGTGAATGCCGCGATGCTTCCTTCAAAAAGGCCATGGCCGAATTCCTTCCCAATCCTTGCCCCCCCCCCATCCTTTCCCGTCTCTAAAGACCTAGTTGTTATAGGAGACGATAAGCATTTAAAAAAAAAAAAAATTGGTTTTTCCATGGTTTCCCCAATTCACTCCAGGTGAATGCCGGGATGCTTCCTTCAAAAAGGCCATGGCCGAATTACTTCCTGTCCATTGTCCCCAGTCCCATCCTGCCTCTAATGGCCTAGACGTCGACGAGGCGTAAAGCTTTTTTTCTTCTTTTTCTAAACAGCTTAACGTGTCTTAACAGCGAGGTCTTTAGAGACGGGAAGGGATTTTGGGGGGGGGGGGGCAAGGAGTAGGAATGAATTCGGCCATGACCTTTTGAAGGAAGCATCCCGGCGATTACCTGGAGTTATTTGGGGAAACCATGGAAAACCAAAATCTGGATGCCCGGACGGGGATTCGAACCGCCGTCCTCACGAATGCGAGGCCAGAACGCTAACCGTTACACCACCATGCTCGGTAGGCGTAAAGCCATAAAAGGTATCCCTTAGTTCCAAATCGAGATTTGTCCAACTGTATGTACTGCTTAAGGAAGCACCGGATACTTCAGCGTTTACAAGCTTCTGTAATTAATGTATAAAGACATCCCGCCATCAAAAATTTTAAGTAACGGAATTTTCTGTCACCCACCTGCACGTGTTGCATTTTTCATTCAGACGTTTTGCTTATTGATCAAAGAAGGCGTATCTTGTGCTGTTTTCTCTGTCAACTGTCGTAAAATACATACAGAGATAATTATTGATGGATATAAATAAATATCCACATGTTTTTGTGTGTTCTGTTCCTCATTTTAACTGTAAAAAATCATATGAATGAAAAGCTTCGTGGCCTGGCTCAGAACCCCCCTCCCCCACGTAGCCCGGCTTAAATCAATTTGTTCCCAAGAAGATTATTAACGTTAGTAAGAACTTCCCGTGGTTCAACAGGGAAGTGAAACGTTTGCTCAGGAAGCAAAGGCGTTTACATGCGACGGTAAAGAAATCGGGGGACTCTTCTGATCGCGCTAAATTAGTCCACTTGCGAGCGGACGTGCGAAAGGCAATGCGTGATGCGTTTAAAGAATTCCAAACCAGAAATTTATCCGAAGATCTAATTACTAATCCAAAAAAGTTCTGGTCATATGTTAAATTAATAAGAGGCTCTCGTAAGGTCATGCCGTCGTTGATTAATGAAAATGGGGAATTATCAGAAACTAGCGTCGAGAAAGCAGAAATTTTGAATAATGTATTTAAAAAAGCTTTCACAACAGAAAACTCGGAGGAGATTCCGATATTTAACAATCGAACCAACAAAATTATGAATGATCTCGTTCTCGATGTCGAGGGAATAACTAAACTGCTTATGAATGTAAATCCCAATAAGGCTCCAGGACCAGACGGTATTCCTACAAGATTCTACTCTAGGTACGCAAAGGAAATTGCGCCGTATTTGATGAAATTATATACCGCCTCCTTGGATCAAGGAAAAATACCAGCCGAATGGAAGACCGCCATCGTAAGTCCAGTGTTCAAAAGTGGGAATGTTAATGATCCTCAAAATTATAGGCCGATCTCGTTAACCTCAATATTTTGCAGGATTTTAGAACACATCATCTATTCAAATGTCATGCGGTTTTTGGATGAAGATGAGCTTTTAAACCCAAATCAACATGGATTCAGAAAAAACCAATGCTGCGAAACACAACTTGCCCTCTTAATTCACGACTTGAGCCGTATTATAGATGAGCAATCCCAGGTTGATTTAGTTTTATTAGACTTCAAAAAAGCTTTCGACGCTGTGCCTCACAGTAGGTTACTTAGGAAACTTCGCGGTTACGGTATATCTAGACAAATATGTGATTGGGTTGCAGACTTTTTGAAGGACAGAACACAGTGTGTAGTTCTCGACGTTGAGCGTTCATCACTTGCCGAAGTGAGGTCCGGGGTTCCCCAAGGAAGCGTGATAGGGCCTCTGTTGTTTCTCATATACATTAATGATTTGTGCGATATAATAAGGGGAATGAAAAGATTATTTGCCGATGATGCTATTATTTATCGTGAAATCATAACCCAGGACGACTGCGCTTTGTTACAAGACGATATTATGAAAATAATTGCATGGTGTAAAGATTGGCAGTTGGAGTTAAACGCTAAAAAGTGCCAAGTCATGCGTGTAAGTAAAAAGGTGAAACCATTTAGCTTTGAATATACAATTAATGGCACTGTCCTTAGAACGGTAGATTCCGCTAAATACCTAGGGGTAACAATTCGTAATAATTTGTCGTGGAATGAGCATATCGAGAATGTAATTGGGAAAGCAAATCGTATGCTTCGATTTCTAGGTCGTAATTTAAAACAATGCACTCCGGAAGTTAAATCGATTGCGTACAAGTCACTAGTGAGGCCTCACTTGGAATATTGTTGCTCTGTATGGGGTCCCCATCAAAAGGGATTAATGGAGGCATTAGAGATGGTCCAAAGAAGAGCCGCCCGATTCGTGACAGGTATATATAGTTGGAGGGAAAGCGTAAGTGCCATGTTGAAGGAGTTAGGTTGGGAAGACCTGGAGCACCGAAGGCGTTGCTCTCGACGGAAGCTAATTGAAAAATTCTCGTCTGATGTATTTCGGAATGACAGCAAACAAATATTGCTACCAGCAACATTCATATCTCGGAATGACCGCGAAAATAAGATAAGAGAAATCAGGGCCAGAACTGATTCATTTCTGTACTCATTTTTTCCACGAGCGATTAGGGAATGGAATAGAATGGATTTACCGGGCGAGTAAACACAAAATCGGACAGGAGTAGCTTCCGATAAAGCACTCCGGCCATCCTGATCTGGGTTTTCCATGGTTTCCCTAGATCGCTCCAGGCGAATGCTGGGATGGTTCCTCACAATAGCCCATGGGCGCCACCTGCCATATCCCGTATATCCCTTCCAAACCATTACCTTTCCTGATAGGTGCAAAACACCCTCCGCCAAACACTTTTAGTGAATCGCGGAGTAATAGTAATAGTAGTAGCCTTCTACCCAACCCCATGGCTGGGTCACGTAGTTTAGAATGCGTCCTTATTCACCAGGATCTGGGTCGGCTATCGTGAATGAAATTGTATAATCGCTAACACGAATTAGTATAATTTTCTTTATTAATTGATTACAGGTTCCTCTTTGCCAATTTAAGTCTTAAAAAAAAAAAAAAAAAAAACTGCGAGAGCGTGATCACAAATGTGTAGGCATGAAAGTAGCCGTCTTCCAGGCCACGTTCACCCCAACCTGCGATGCACTTGTAATACCAACGATTCTAGTAGTTTCCATATCAGATTTATTAACATCGTGCCGAACTTCATCACACGGAAACGCGAATGATTTGTTGTAAGGTGCGAATTTGTGGGTTCTGCTGCATTCGACTTTAGTAACTTTCCTTCAACGAGCAGTTGTCGAGTAACGGGGTCAAAAAACGGGGTCTCACAAGCATTATATCAGGTAGAAGATTTTTTCCCTTATCTATTATATACTGGTGAGCGTATGCATAAACCAAGTTTTCGACCTCCGACACCCTCGGCACAATTTTCTGTGGCCAAAAAACGTCAATATTTTGGTACGTTTTTCAGTTTTTCGACTATAACTACTTCCTGATGAGTCCTCGCAAGAAATACTTTATTTCCTTTTCGAAAGAGGATAAATTTTCCTAAAACTTTTGCACTACAAAGCTTTTTTTCTAAACTCAAAACTAAGCGAGTAACAGTTCTTCGAAAAATCAGCAAAATTTTAAACTTTTACTAAAAGTTGAGTTTACACCAACTTTGTCGCTTTAAATGACCTGCAACCCCTGTATATATAATTAATATATATGTTTTTCTGTATAACAGTATATGTATTTACTGTAATTTTATTACTGATGGTGAATTCAATAATCATATGCCATTGTTGGCCGGAAGATCCTGAAGGATTGTTCGGCCGCCAGGTGACAGTGTTTTAGATTCGTCGCGCAATGCGCCCCTTTGTGGCTATCTAACTTAACCAGGTAACTTACACTTGAAGTAGTAATGATTTATACAAAGTTTACAATTCGCAATCGTTTGCTCAAAATAGAGTTGATATTCAAGGATACATACACCCAACACATATACCCAACACACCTTAGATGCCTTATGGAGCACAAGATTAAATTCATGATAAAATTAAAATGGATGTTTAATTGGAAACATTTTCTACTCCATATAGGAAATTTTTTCAAATGTATCAACGAAATAATTTCGAGTACCTTGTTCAAATCATTTTATTTTTTAGAATGGATCTTGTAGGGTATACTTGTGTTTTCCTATATAATAATGAAGTGTTGGTTGACTCACCTGCCGCCAGGGCGAGCTGGAGCGGGTCTGGACCGCCGCCTGGAAGGTCTCGGAGGCGCCGACCGTTCCTGGACAATCAACAGACCAGTAGTCACACATCGGAAATCGATTACACATGTTACAACACGTGAGGAATAGAAGCGCCAGCAGCTGTGGCTAGGGACACAGCAGCAACCAGTGCTACAACTCAGCGGCGAGGCGAACACGTGACACCAAGTGCAGTGGCAACTGAACTTCTTCCTCCAAGGGTAACAAACAAATGGAGGTCGCAAGTATCACAAAAAATAATTAAAAAAAAATCAGTTGTGATGTGGTTTTCACAGTTTGAAATCTCGTGTGCATATTATGACCCAAAACAGGGAAGGAGTAATGATAATTCATTCGTACCGAGAGATGACAGCCGTCACAGATTACACCACATTCCAGATGAACACTCCATTACGAGATTCCCACCAAACTTCAAGCTATTAAAAGATAAACACTCCACCGTTAGGATCTGTTAACATTGTTCTATCACTGCGTAGCTTCGACTATTTTCTTCTTCATTTTTCTGAAATATGAAACGTTAGAATACACGGGAAACGTTAATGAAACCAACAAATCACAGGTTTAAATTAATGCGGTGGCAATTTAATTTTTTGCCTTTCCTGCACCCACCTACATTTGCGTCTACAAATTTCAAAATTTAATTCTTTCACAGTTTTTGGTAGTTCGTTCATCATTTCTCTTGGTACTTTATTCCAATCCCTGACACCATTACCTAAAAAAGAGAATCTTCCCACTCCCTTGTGCCTGAAATCGAGTGCCAGCTTGTGGTCATGGTGATCTTTTCCCTTCCATGCATTACTTTTAATTCTTAAACCAATATCTTTCCATGCCTCATCACCAATATATGCCCTGTACACTCCCGTGACCCTCTTCACCCTCCTCCTGTCTTGTAATGAATCCCATTCCATCTCCTTTATGATATCAGTTACACATCTAATATCCCTTTTTTGCACCTTCTCCAACTCCTGTATTTGATACTCAAAATGTGGGTCCCATAGTACGCTACCATTTTCAAGCAGTGGTCTGACCAACTTTTTTTAACCGAATTCATTTACATCTCTGGATAATTCCCTCATCACTCTCTCTAGGAAAGTAGATGATGTTGAAATGTTTTCCTACGATCTTAAAATTCCAATAAAGATGTAGAGATTTTTGAATTTGTTTTAAACGTTTCCGCTTTGGCAACAGAAGTAAACGAAAAGGGAGACGCCTTGCCACGGACACTAAGGTCATTTAGGGCGACGAGTGTCAAGTTGCCAGTATTCCACTATGAAGGTCACTCACCTCGAGTTCGGAGTCTGCGCGGAGGGCGGCGGCCCTGGTGAGGGGCGGCACCGCCCTGGGGGCCTGGGGGCTGCGCTGCATCCTGGGGGCGGCATCCACATCGGCCGCCGCCTCTGCAACACCAAACCAAGCAGTGCTGCCAACTAGGCTGCTCCACATCCGAAAGTGCGCTACTTTCGCGTAAAATCCTACAACCGCTTCCGCAACCACACCAGCAATTTTTAATGTGGACGTGTAGTGGATGTTTTGTTTACATTGCTATATATATTATTGTTTTCTCTTTATACGAGATTCTGTCCATCGTCACTTAGCTAACAACAACCTGCTTGTTCTGATCTTGCAATAAAAGTAACAATGAACAGAGCGGTGTTATTACCTAAGCGACGAATTTACGAGTTTGAACTGGCGTGTAAAGTAAAGTGGCTTTTTCAGGCTCCAACTTACAGGACATCCGTGTACAGCTACTGTAGGATGCGCTCACCCATTGACGCTACTAGAATGGGTGCACCAAAATGTTCCAAGCAGTCCTTTCCACTCGCACTTTCTCGCGGCACACCATGTGTCCTTACCGTACTCTCGGAGGATGATTGCTCCAATCACGATCCGACGCCATAGCGTGTTAGATAGCAAGGACCCGTGTTGATTGTTTGGGAGTCCTACAACGTCCAACACGTCCTACAAGTAGTCCTCTAACCCGTTCCTTTAACGAAAATCGGATCATCGTAGGTCCTACAAGTTGTACTGTGAATGGACCGCTGGAGCGATGGAAAGGCGGTTGGCGGGCACGGGGATGTGCGGTGGCGTGGCCTTATGCTTGACGCTTCAATTAGTTGAAATGCGAACTCCGTATGACAATCATTGTTTTGTTGACGTATTCGTAGTTTGTAAATAATTTAAGTCACTCGTTAAATCATCAAACGTTTTTTATTGTTGAAAGATGGGACAAACCATAAATCAATATGGTACTATACTAGACTTTACTTATGAAGAATGTAGAATTTGGCTAAAATTTTTTTTGATAAAATCTTAAAATCTACGTAATTATAAATTTATTTCTCTACCTCCTCATCCGCGGATGTCAAGCACCGAAGTTTCGTATCCGCGAGGATGACCTCCATTACAACCCTGCTGCAAACACGACGAAACCTGCGTACACGTCAGGACGGTGCTCACATTGTCTACGCTCGTTCTGGGACGGGGGGCGTGAATCAAGTTAGAAACTAAGATCCGGCTTTCAAATATGAACCTACACCACTGGCTCACTACTGGTTAGCGATGCACAAGCCTGCACGCAATTAACGATCAAATTAAGCTCCTTAACGCCCACGAACTTAATGATTACACACTGATGAGTAAACAGGTGACTCTTGTGTTAATTGAGCGTAATAACAACGAACTGTATGACTGTAGGGACAAACGTGTACGACTCAGATGCCGCCTACTAACAAGAATTAAAGAACTCCCCCCGTATGCCCCAAGTCTCGAGTCTACCGTGTTCCGAAAAGACTATGTGCACGCTCAGCCAATCACGACGCAGCATAACACCATGACAAAGTTTGCCATTGCGAAGTGATTGGCGGCGGAAATGTCGTGCTTCACAAACAGACTCATCCCACTACTAACCCGAGAGCATTTTGTCTATATACTGAACTTTCCACTCATATAGCGTTTATTAATCAGCTGCAGACAGCCAACAGACAGCATACGAAGAATCACGTAAATTAGTAGTATTTCCACACCAGTTGCGGTGACAGCGTGCTTTTGCACGAGAATGGCCCATTCTCATCTCTCAACACATGCAAGCTGAGTGCTCAGTTTAGTTTTAAATGAAAGTCACTGTTGCGAACGAAATATCACTTCATTTATTTAACACCGTTCCTTGCAAGTAACACTTTAAACACTCGTGGTGCATTTTAACGCAATACATTTTACATGTGATGGCTTCCATACAGTTAAGCATAAACTCGTGCGATACGACATTAACAACGCAATACACAATGCCGCTCGCTCGGCTGTCGCGAGCCAAACCAATGATTCTACAATGCTAGGTATCGTTAGTGATCTTACGCTACCTACGACTGTACATGCTAAACCCTAAGAAATACAAATCAATTTAGAAATATTAATACAATTATTTAAAACACTTGTCGTCGATCAAAGAAAAATGATGTAATAATACTAATTAAAAAATGACTGGAAGCTTGTGAGAATGTAGCCGTATACAACGCTTGTCTTATCTAGTTGGTGAGTGTTGTTACCTGGAGGCGGGGGTGAGGCGGCGAGGGGCAGCAGCTGGTGGCGGCGCTGGCTGGGGGTGAGGACGCGCGGGGAGGGCTGCGGCCACGTCTGGTTCAGCGACCTGCCCCACGACCCGCCGCCTGCAACGACACAACACACAGTGGCCGGGCACGTCTGCTCAGTCCTTCACGGTGAGCGAGGGACTAGCTGCAAGATGGCTGGACTCCATGTCACAATAATGGTAATTTTGAATTGTATGTGGATAATTTCAAAATGTATATGGGTAATTTCAAATTGTATTTGGGTAATTTCAAATTGTATATTGGTAATTTCAAATTTTATATTGGTAATTTCAAACTGTATATGGCTAATTTCCAAATGTATATGGGTAATTTACAATTATCTATTTGTAATTTTAAATTGTATATTGGTAATTTTAAATTGTATATTGGTAATTTTAAACTGTATATGGCTAATTTCAAATTGTATATGGGTAATTTACAATTGTCTATTTTTAATTTTTAATTGTATATTGGTAATTTTAAATTGTATATTGGTAATTTTAAACTGTATATGGCTAATTTCAAATTGTATATGGGTAATTTACATTTGTCTATTTGTAATTTTAAATTGTATATTGGTCATTTTAAACTGTATATGGCTAATTTCAAAATGTATATGGGCAATTTACAATTGTCTATTTGTAATTTTAAATTGTATATTGGTAATTTTAAACTGTATATGGCTAATTTCAAATTGTATATGGGTAATTTACATTTGTCTATTTGTAATTTTAAATTGTATATGGGTAATTTCAAATTTTATGTTGGTAATTCCAGATTGTATATTAGTAATTTCAAATTGTTTACTTGTAATTTTAAATTTAATATTAGTATTTCCTAATTGTGTATTAGTAATTTCAAATTGTATATTGGTAATTTCAGATTGTATATAGGCAATTTCAAATTGTATATGGGTGATTTCAAATTGTATATGGGTAATTTTTTAAATTGTCTGTTGGTAATTTAAAATTGTGTATTGGTAATTTTAAATTGTATGTTGGTGACTTTAAATTGTATACTGTTAATTTAATGTAATAGCTTACCAATAATTTGATAATTTCAATGTGGGAACATTCAATACTAACGAGACGAGAGGATATTAATAGGCAGACATCTTGCTTTTTTGGCGGGCAGTGGGGGCTCAGATAGTTCGCGCGAAGTCGTCTGTGAAGTCAGCCAACTGTGGACAGCGAAAAAGTAGACTTCCCATAAGCCACGCATACTGTTTCTGAACCTCTCAGCTTAAGATGGTAGCGTTGGTACTCCCGTTAGTTTTGAACCGATAAAAGGTCCCTCCAGAACAAGGGGGCGTCCTTTGTTTCTGTGGGCAGCGGTTGCAGTGACCTGGTCTGTGCACGAGTACACCACGTGGTGGCCAGCGAGACTACAGCATAAAGCGACGAGTGAGTCGAACATTCTCTCTCTCTCATACGGCGATACACTGAAATTTAATGAACAATAATTATTTACCAGAACTTTTGCGAGTGTATAAGACTTTGTAAGTCGAGTTGTGCATTATCTTTAGTGATGTTTAACTATAATATCGCGCCACATGAATTTTTTAATAAACGTAAATTGTTTGTAATAGACTGCTCTGCAGGGTAACCTGGTACTGATTTTAGTGATACTGTGTATCTTCCCAATGAACGTAGAAAAGCTTTGGAAACGAATCCGACAAATTACTACTAACAGAAACAATTAGGGAAAAGTTGACAGAAATCAAGTTAAGTGAATTACGGGTAAAGGCAGGAGGGTGGAAAATTACGTGGCTCAAGTCACACCAGACAACGGCATTGTGGAACGTGGTCGTGGTTACATAACGATATAACGGGGTATAGGTTTGGTGTTCTGGTCATAGAGAAACACTCTTGAGGACCATTAACGAAAGTTCCAAGATGACCATATGAGATTGGTTCGAGGAGCATTGTCGACAGTTTGCAGCTAATCATTTGGACACCCTGATGCAAATTTCGAATCCTATGGAGCATATTTCAGAAATGATAGGCAAAACCCTTCCTGCACGGTGTAGACAACTTGCCCGCTAGTGGCGACAGATCGCTCCTCGCGTCTTTGACCGACTGGTCAACCACGAACCCCACAACAAAGAATCGCATGACCTTCAATCTGATGCCATGATTTTTCTGGTTACTCAGTGACGCGTCAATAATGTATCACCAACATGTCTGCCAACTTGCCGTTCTCGGTAAACCTTTCCTCTCTTAAAAGGATGCTGTTCGAGGGGTCATCAAAAGCTGCGGACAGAAAACGACCAGAGAAATTTACACAGCATTAGCTGGAGCCCTTACTGACTGACTGGAATTCTCCGCTTGAGAATTGCTTCTCAGCCTGGCTCTGCTAATAGTAGCAGTACTCATTTCGGCGGGATACCCCCAGGCAGACCATAGAAATTGACTTCTCTTTTTGTTTCACTTATAGCTTCCAGCATCATCAACGCCGACGTCATTGGAGAAAGGAAAGCACTGCGGCCAGGAAATAGCAACGAATTGCGTCATGGCGTTTTGAAGGAAACATCCCGGCATTCGCTACATGTGATTTCGAAAAACCGTGGAAAACCCAAAATCTGGAGGACTGGACGGCGATTGGGACCCACTGCCTCCGAATGCGCTAGCCCACCACACAAGATTCCAATCTTCAATCTATCTCCTTTCAATAATGCTCCGCGGAGGAGAGGCAAACTTCAGTCCAGACTGAATGACAACGGCACCAAAAAATATATGGCACCATGCAGTGACCCTAGACTAGATTGTTAAAGAAACTGACAAGGTAGACGTTAGCAAAAAAAAAAAAAAAAAAAAAAAAAAAAAAAAAAAAAAAAAAAAAAAAGAAAGAAAAAAAACACTCTCTCTAATAATATCGCAACTAAAAGATACTAATTTTGAATGTTCCAAACAGCCATTACAAAAAATTCATAATTTAATAAACCCAGAAACGGGCAATTTCTTCACTTTTCGGAAATTCGTAAATAAGGAAGCACTTCATAATGGCCGAGTGGTGTGGTAAAGTGCCCTTCACTTCCTTAGAACCAGTGCACTTTAGGTCCTAACTACAGCTGCCATGAACGAAAGATGGCGAATCTGTGCCGGTGCGAACACAAGACTACTTCGCTCAGGTCTCGCATTCTGGAGGACGCGAGTTCGAATTCCCGTCCGTCCATCCAGATTTTGGTTTTCAGTGGTTTCCCCAAATCACTCGAGGCGAATGGAGTCATGGTTTCTTCGGTAGGCCATGGCGGAATTCCTTCCCGTTCATTTCCCCGAATCTTCTCCAGATTCTAACGACGTGGACGTAGACGAGGCGTAAATCCCTAAGGGGAAAAAGACGAGCGTAATTAGTGTGAATGTCAGCTGACATTAATTTTGAGATTATTGTCATGTTCTGGGCACCACTTCTGTTTCTTAGTTTTAAGCTGACATAGCTACTTGAATGATGTTAAAATCAGAATAGCAAGAATGAAAAGAGCCTTCATGAAAAGGAGAAATCTTTTAGTTTCAAGTATTGATATAGGATTCAGAAAGAAGTTTTTAAAACTCTGTGTGTGGAACACAGCACTTTATGGCAGCGAAGCATGGACTTTAGGTATAACAGACGTAAGGAAAATTGAATCATTTGAAATATGGTGCTATGGAAGGATGCTGAAAATTAAGTGGACGGTTCAAGTACGAAACGAACGAATTTTGGAAATCATGGGTGAGGGAAGACGTTTGTGGACCAAGCTTACAGAAAGAAGAGACAGGCTGGTAGGTCATATTTTGAGACATGCTGGATTGGTTAATTTGTTAGTGGAGGAAACAGTAGAAGGTAGGAACTGCAGAGGAAGACAGAGATTAGAATATATGAAGCAGATAATTGAGGACGTGGGCTGTAAGGGGTATGTAGAGATAAAGAGGTTAGCACAAGATAGGAACGGATGGAGGATTGCATCAAACCAGTTGAAAGACTGATGACAGAAAAAAAAGCTACTTGAAATTTGGCCAAGAGGACTAAAAAAAATACTACAACGGTATTTACTAACGGACTACAGTATCTACTGAACTGTCTAAAACTTCATACTGTGTAGTTAGATCATTGTCTCAAGTTACTTTTGAGCTGTTGTTAGTGTATTACTTTCTGTCATAGTTAGCGACCACAAGCTGAGTGTTAGCTATAAAACGCAATACTATAAAGTACTTGGGACAGGTCATTTTAAAACTACCACCGACAACTAAGCCGCCGCTGGCTTTTAATGCTACCTCGAGTTGTCTCTGGTCTGCTGTCACCGGATGCTCACCTTTGTGGTTGAGGTCTGGAGGCGTGTTGCTTATCCGCAGGTACAGAGGTCGCAGTGTCTGACCTGCAACAACACAAACACAGAAACACAGTGACAGGATTGACGAGAGAATACTCAAACAGGAGAGGACAGCGCCGACGAGGTTACAGAGAGTCCGTGCGGAGACTGTTATTATTTCACTTACCATTACTCTTATTACAAAGTGCGATATTTAAACAAAGGGACGATTATATCAGAGAGTACACTAATCAGCCAAAGCATTGTGAATTGCTCCAACTATCGAATGAAATACAGCGGAGAATCGGCCTAGCATGGATTCTAGAAGTCGTTGGTAGGCTTCCAGAGGTTTCTCACACCAGATGTCTATGCATAGATCACAAAATTCCCTTAAATTACGGGCCAGCGGTTTGTGGGCGCATCACCTGGGAACGAGCATCTCTGAAACGGAGAGGCCGGTCGGCTGTTCGCTTGCTACTGTAGTGAGCATCTATGCAGAGTGGTTGAAGGACGGTGAAACCACGAGTAGGCGACAATGTGGTGGACACCCACGCCACATCAAAGAACGTGGAGGTCGGAGGCTTGACCGCTCTCTAAAGATGGATAGGGGGTGATCTGTGGCAGATCTGACGGAAGAGTACAATTCTGGTGCTTCCAGAATTGTTTGAGAGCACACGAATCGCGATTCTGCCACAAATCACCCCCTATCCTGCTTTACAGAGCGGGCAAGCCTCCGACCTCCACGTTCTGTGATGTGGCGTGGGTGTCCACCACATTGTCGCCAACTCGTGGTTTCACCGTGCTTCAAACACTTTCCATAAATGCTCACTACAGTAGCACGCGAACAGCCGACTAACCTCTCTGTTTCAGAGATGCTCGTTCCCAGGTTCCGCGCCCTCAAACCACTGGTACATAATTTAAGGGAATTTCGTGTCCTGTGGGTAGTAATATGGTGTCAGATACCTCTGGAAGCCTACCAAGGACTTGTAGAATCCATGCTACGCCGAATCGCTGCTGTATTGCGTTCGATAAGTGGACCAATATGATAGTAAGTAAGTGGTCATAATGTTTTTGCTGATCTTCGTATATGGTACGTATAAATTTGCAAGATCTCAATAATATGGAAGAGATGTAATAAGATAATTGTTCAAAGCAATGTTCTGCTTCCTCAAAAGCAGTTTGAAACCATACGAATTTTTCTGTATCTGCAAACCGAGCGTGGTGGTGTAACGGATAGCGTTCTGGCCTCGCATTCGGGAGGACGGCGGTTCGAATCCCCGTCCGGGCATCCAGATTTGGGTTTTCCATGGTTTCCCCAAATCACTCCAGGTGAATGCCGGGATGCTTCCTTCAAAAGGCCATGGCCGAATTCCTTCCCATTCCTTGCCCCCATCCTTTCCCGTCTCTAAAGACCACGTTGTTAAAAAGGGACGTTAAACTGAAAAAAAAATAAAAAAAAATGTATCTGCAAATTACTGTGTGAACGGAATTTGAGTTTGCGGAACGCAAGTCACTGGCGCCTACCTCAAGGTCGCGTTGAGGTCACTGCAGTCTGTCGACTGTCGAAGCGCTACCTCTGACTGACAGCTTGAGACAAGTTGTAGGCCGAGAAGTTGTGTGTATGTTACCAGAAAATCTGAATTTTGACGTGCGTATCTCTAGGCAAGGATGTATGTCAAGCAACTAGTGACAGCGGGATCGCCCAGTTGTCTGGTCAAAGATGTTTCTGTGTGGGCGGGGATACTCGTCCTTACGTTTTGCACACTAATGTGTGTGCGAGACAGTGTAGGGAGGCAGAAGCGGATTAATGTAGGAATGAACCGTATCGTATAGTGCAGCATGCCGTATCGTGGAGCAGCCACTCACCATGGTGTCCGTGTGATGCCTCGAGCAGCCACGGGGAGGATCCCGCCGGGCGCTGCTCGTCCTGCAACAACAACAACAACACAGACATTCAAACACGCGTTAATTACAAGAGCATTTAATCACTGCTGCCAGCCACTTGGCAATGAATATCCGCAGATGGCCGCTAAAATTTCCGTAGATTTGGTACAAAAATCCGGAGACTCGCTGACTGAAAGACTGAAACAATAATTATTGAAGAGAGGGTCAAAATTAAGATTTTTTTTATTTCCAGGTCTTTAAAATGGCAAACATAATATTCTGCATTGAATCTAAGAAATATCTCTGAACATATAATATACACTCCTGGAAATTGAAATGAGAACACCATGAATTCATTGTCCCAGGAATGGGAAACTTTATATACACATTCCTGGGGTCAGATACAACACATGATCACACAGACAGAACCATAGGCACATAGACACAGGCAACAGAGCATGCACAATGTCGGCACTAGTACCGTGTATATCCTCCTTTCGCAGCAATGCAGGCTGCAATTCTCCCATGGAGACGATCGTAGAGGTGCTGGATGTAGTCCTGTGGAACGGCATGCCAAGCCATTTCCACCTGGCGCCTCAGCTGGACCAGCGTTCGTGCTGGACGTACAGACCGCGTGAGACGACGTTTCATCCAGTCCCAAACATGCTCAATGGGGGACAGATCCGGAGATCTCGCTGGCCAGGGTAGTTGACTTACACCTTCTAGAGCACGTTGGGTGGCACGGGATACATGTGGACGTGCATTGTCCTGTTGGAACAGCATGTTCCCTTGCCGGTCTAGGAATGGTAGAACGATGGGTTCGATGACGGTTTGAATGTACCGTGCACTGTTCAGTGTCCCCTCGACGATCACCAGAGGTGTACGGGCAGTGTAGGAGATCGCTCCCCACACCATGATGCCGGGTGTTGGCCCTGTGTGCCTCGGTCGTATGCAGTCCTGATTGTGGCGCTCACCTGCACGGCGCCAAAAACGCATACGACCATCATAGGCACCAAGGCAGAAGCGACTCTCATCACTGAAGACGACACGTCTCCATTCGTCCCTCCATACACGCCTGTCGCGACACCACTGGAGGTGGGCTGCACGATGTTGGGGCGTGAGCGCAAGACGACCTAACGGTGCGCGGGACCGTAGCCCAGCTTCATGGAGACGGTTGCGAATGGTCCTCTCTGATACCCCAGGAGCAACAGTGTCCCTAATTTGCTGGGAAGTGGCGGTGCGGTCCCCTACGGCAATGCGTAGGATGCGACGGTCTTGGCGTGCGTCCGTGCGTCGCTGCTGTCCGGACCCAGGTCGACGGGCACGTACACCTTCCGCCGACCACTGGCGACAACATCGATGTACTGTGGAGACCTCGCGCCACACATGTTGAGCAATTCGGTGGTACGTCCACCCGGCCTCCCGCATGCCCACTATACGCCCTCGCTCAAAGTCCGTAAACTGCACATACGGTTCACGTACACGCTGTCGCGGTATGCTACCAGTGTTAAAGACTGAGATGGAGCTCCGTATGCCACGGCAAACTGGCTGACACTGACTGCGGCGGTGCCCAACCGCTGCGCAGCTAGCGCCCTTCGACGGCCAACACTGCTGTTCCTGGTGTGTCCGCTGTGCCGTGCGTTTGATCATTGCTTGTACAGCCCTCTCGTAGTGTCCGGAGCAAGTATGGTGGGTCTTACATACCGGCGTCAATGTGTTCTTATTTCAATTTCCAGGAGTGTACATCGTCACTTTCATCACTGCTGCTGCTATGCCTAGTAGTATTTTTTATTTTTCTCCTAGTGACCATACATTTTTTTGTTGAATTAAATTTAGCAAATCTTATGTAACAGGAAATGTTAAAAACTGCGCCCCTTTGATTCTCGGATATTGGTTAGGCCTTCTCGGAAGGCACTGCTCTGTAAGCCGTGCCAACGAGCGTGTCACTGTGCATAAAGAGTGCGCCGATAGTTCTGTATTACGGTCTCTTAAGATCTATAAAATCTGTAACCAAACAACATATGAGCTTTATTTCAATCATTAGTTAACACGAGTGGTTGCAAGGAAAACGACTCACAGTTATTGATAGTTCTGTAATGCATTAACACCATACGTTCAAAGTTTAACAAAACACCAGTATAAGGAAAAAATTAACAAATGATAAAAAATCCGTAGATATTGTAACAAAAACCTAACTTTTCGTAAAAATCCGTAGATCTACGGATAAATCCGTAGAAATGGCAGCACTGAGCATTTTTTTTTTAATTCTACCCTCACCCCCTTGGTGAGCATTGGTGAGATCTGGTGGCACCCCCCCCCCCCCCGAAATGGTGAGTATTAGCGACTGTGATTTACTGTGGGACCTCCCTCCTTCCCCCCTCCCCTCCCTCTCTCTCCCCCTCCCTTCCCTCGTGAGCGTTTGCTGAGATATTTGGTGGCAGACCTCGCAATTTTATTTTAGTTCTTCTGGTCTTGGATTTTGAAATGATGACGCCATCTATCTGTGGAAAACCTCCCCCCCCCCCCCATCCCTTGGTGAGGGTTGGTGAGATTTCGTCGGACCCCCCCCCCCCATCTTACCACCCATAATTAATGGACGCCAAGTACCTAGGGTGCTTAATCCGTGCCTCAAGTATACCCGCTCTGCGCTTCCGTGCCTGAAGTATTCCACAATGAGACGCACTCAGCGTTTACGCACTGTGTCGTCACTAAGGATTGCAATCCCGTAGTGTTCTCAATCCCGGATTGTGGGATTGATCATTCCCGCGGGATCCGGCACAATAATTAAAGTGTTACCAAATTAAATAATAGACGTCAATTCATTGAATTAATACAAACAACTATAATATTAAAGAATAAAAATCAACTGTTAATAAAATTTCAGATTCCCAAAAGACAACTATAATATTAAAGAATAAAAATCACCTGTTAATAAAATTTTAGATTCCCAAGTTTAAAAACTTCTAAACTTCCTAAAGTAATTTTTCAGACTTTTGTTTTAATTGTAATAATCAAATATGGCAAGTATTCAGCTTTAGAGCCCATTACATGATCAGTTTGAAAAAATATCGATCTACTGAGTAGGCCTAGTAAAACTGTCACTTTATTTTCAAAGCATTATATATAAAGCCAGCGGCCGAAAAAGCTCGTTCGTTTGATTGAAATGATGAAAAATAAAACAATTTTTCAAGAGCTCAACAACTTTCCGCACTTCTTTGAGATCGGTATACCTGGGAACCACTTCGGTAGGTGGATGTGATCCAGCGTCAGGGTCACGCTTCGTGCCTCGATTGTTCCGTCGTATACTCCTCTTTCAGATTTTTTTTTTTTTTTCTATTAAACGTCGAAACGGTGATCTCGTGTTGTGTGGAAGTCAGAACTTCACCAGCTTTTACCATGACCCACCAGATTGTTTCTTTAGACAGTCAGACTGAACATTCATGTCAACTTTTACGGCATTTGTAAGATTCGTGACGAAAGATCTTATAGTATCAGCGGAATTAGGAAGTTGAAATCGACTTCTTGAAGACAAATATCTCAAATCTGACGAAGTACCGAAACAATTTATGCTAAAAAACATTTTCAAACTATTCTGGAAACCGTTTATTCCATAGATCTTTTTTTAACAGCTGTCAATACTTTAACCCTTTTTTTATATTATTACTTTAATCTGAGAAACAATTCCAATTGTATCATTTTTTGTGTGTGAAATATCTTGTAGCTAATTTGTCAATAGAATGACATAACAAAAATTATAGTAATACATACAACAACAAACGGAAGTTCTCTGAAATACGTAAAAGTGAAACTATTTACTTATGGGTCACGGACAACGTAAACACACACTTTTGTTGACGTGAGTCAAATTACAACTTCAAGTGTACACTGTACAGGCAAACGAGGCAATAAAACTGATAGAAACCGCGTCGGATCGGAAAGCGACAACGGGAGGCAAGACCATGCACACTGACACAAGTTATCGCCGGATATCACAAATTGCGGATCCGCTTAATTTCGTGCGGGAAGCGCCCCTGGACCCAATCTTCCTCCTTTACCGCCATTCTCAAGCGGACATGCCTAAGCCAATCGCCAACTTACTCGACGCCCTAGCGTTGCTGAATTTCAGCTCCTCACTGCTGTCTTGTTCCTCGGCTTAGCTACAAGAGATTTTTGGTCACAACGACTAGGTGTAGCATACACAACAGTGGTGAAGGACAATCGGCGTGCACAGTGGAGTGACGTCAGTCGCAGTGCATGATGCCGTGGCTCAGAGCTGAGCCTTGGGGATCTGCGCGTCCAGAAAGTTCGCTGTGTGTCCTTGGAAACCTTTTTTGCGCGTTGGCTATCGATCTCTCGCTCGGCGGCGCGCGGCAGCTATCGACTCACGGAACTGCGTTAAATATAGAGACGGGTCGATATCGCGACACCCGCTCGTCGGTGTTTCCAAACATTTAGCTCGTGTTTCAACTTACAAGCGCAAAAACGATTTCGACTGCTCGTTTTGGGTTGTGAAGAGTTGAGTGAAATTTACCACTTATGTTCCTCTTTAAACACCATTTACTGAGATAGTCTCGCAGAGTGTATAGAACAAATATTAAAGTAAAGTAGAACTTACACAAATGTAGCAGATTGAGTGACAGGAAGTATTCGCTCACAGTTTTGATTTAAAGCTGTCGAGGGACTTTGGTTTTGCGGTTGGGAATTTAAATGGTTGTTGTTGGTTTTGACAGGAGAGAGCAGCTCCAAAGCTAATCTGGCGAATTGGCGTTGTATCCACGCTACCTACATCACGACCAGACCATCATTTTTTTCCTTATGGCTCTATGCCTCGTCGACGTCAAGGTCATTAGAGGCGGAAAACGATTTGGGACAAGGAACGGGGAGGAATTTTATCATGGCCTTTTGAAGGAAGCATGCCGGCATTAGCCTGGAGTGATTTGGGGAAACCATGGAAAACCCAAATCCGGATGTCCGGACGGGGATTCGAACCCACGCCCTTCCGAATGCGAGGTTAGAACATTTTCACTCAAACCACCACGGTCGATCAAACCTAGAAACATGCTCGAGTGCCCTATGTACCCATCATCCTGCAATCTGTTTCGAGCAACACCGCATGCGAAGTACTGGGCGGAATGCGTGTTAAGTGGTTAACTCGTGCCTTAGGGTGCTCCGTGGATTGGACTCCACAAAAAATTGTAGGTTCTCTTAACCAGGTTAGGTTAAGGGAGTCACTACAAGCGCAGATTGCGCGGCAAATTGAAACTCGACGGCCGAAACCTGGGGGGGTACGTCGACCAAACATACTACACGCAATTAATTTTTTACAAGTGTGAGGAAGTTAAACGACATTGCAGCCATAGTAGGCTTCAAATATTATTTAATGAACAACTGCATTCGTTTGGCCTAAGAAGTAAAAAAAAAATTAAAAAAGGTGTATGTTATGCAGTTTTCTATGTCGTAACAGTGTGGTGAAATGGATCAGAGTCCAACTAATTGGCAAAGCAACGGTTTATAAACTATAAATTTTTCCTTCTCGTAACTCAACTGCCGGAAACCTCGCGAACCTGAAATCACTAATCTAAATCAATTGGTGATACAAGACGTAAGCGGGTCCTCTTCCTTGTTCAGAAAGTCTTACGTACTAAGCTCCAACGCAGATTACAAGTTTCTTGTTACAATTCATGGAAAACGTTGCCAATAGTACCGAAGAAAATTCACTGCCTCAGTTTGCTGTTTGTGAATAAGTTAGAGTTGGAGTGGGACGACCAAACGAACTCGTGCGGTTGTTTCCTTTATGATTCTTATGCTTGAAATCACTTTTGGAGAGTATCTTTCGGACCATCAGAGAAAGAGGGACTCGTATTAGCAACAGCCCAAGTGCAACTAGGACCGTCATCATCCAGTGTTTACAACCAACCAGTCAGATGTTTGCTGCAGCTTTTATAGAAATCCGTGGCCCAATGATTTGTGTTTGGGGAGACTCCCTCAATGTTTCCCTGACTACAGCGTGGTTAGAAGAGGTACTGATGTCATTGAGTTCGGTCGCCACACTGCACGTGACCAGCGACCAGCTAGCACGCCCGGCCTAGAGCGCACAATCCCGCACGCTCATAAACTGCAAGGTAATTAATTCAACATGCAGCTGAATTTTTTTTTTTTTTTTCAAAATTCACATTTTAAACGTTTTATAATTACTTTCAGCTACTTTACGCTGATTTTGATTGTTATATGATGCTGTCTGTATCAATGACTCATTCATGTTACAAGCTAAATAATGGTCTACCACAAGGCTCAGTTCTCTGCCGTATACTGTTTAACCTATATACTCATGACCTGTCAGACTCAGTATCTTGCAAATTTGTATATGTTAATTACATCAACCTTACAGTGCAAAGAACTAACTTCGCAGAGGCTGAAGAAATCCTGACTCAAGACCTTCAGGATACGGATATGGATGGCGCCTTCAACCTAATCCTCAGAAAACAGAAATAGCTACATTCCTCTTTAGCAACTAACAGATAAACTACCAGCAAACTATATTGTTCAGAGACGAGATACTGAAGTATAATAGTACCCCAAAATACCTGGGTGTGACATTAGACAGGACCCTAACCTACAAAAGGCACTTTCAGTATACAGCTGCTAAACTTAAAAGTCGGAACCATTTACTTCAACGTCTGGCAGGAACTTCATGGGGAGCTGATGCAAATACATTACGAACAACAGCCCTAGCCTTGGTTTACTCCACAGCTGAATACTGCTCCAGCGTAAGGCTTAACAGCTCTCACACCCAGTTGGTGGACGTCCAGCTTCGACAGACAATGCGCATCGTAAGTGGCTCACTTCTACCTACACCTATTCAGTGGCTGCCGGTGCTCAGCAACATCCCACCTCCTCATATAAGAAGAAAACTGTGGTCGAGAATTCTGACCTATGAAGCTTTTCCCATCCATGGAGATGTTGGGGAATACAAAACACGGCTGAAGTCACGTCGCCCTGCCTGGAAGACTGCTGTCAGTCTAGCATCTAACTCCTTCAGCCCTACAGATAGCTGGACAGCGGAATGGGCATCGTCAACACCACAGGGCATAGTGCAAATTAGTAATCCCTGCACCTAACTATTATGATTCAGCTTACCGCAGTCAATTTGGGGTAAATTAAATCGGATTAGATTCTTCGACTCTCCACACCTGGGGCTGGGCAGATTCTCCGTACTGTGACTGCGGTGAGGTTCCACAAACTGTGTCGCGCATTGTGCAGGATTGCGCAATATCTTAAAACAAAGTTGTTCAATAATTACAATGTAATTGTTGTTGCGTATTATAAATATCACATTGCATTATCTCCCTTCACACAGAACCCAAATCAATAAATGAGGTATTATTTTAATTTTTTTTTTTTTTTTTTTTTTTTTTTTTTTTTGTATCTCGAGCCATTTAACTCCCTGGATACTTCACCAAAATCGAAGTAGCATTATGAAGACTAATGTCTCCGCTTTTGTGACGTTATGTGTTAACAAAGGTTTTTTTTTGGAATACAACTCTTAAGGGGGAAAAGTATGAATGGTTCTATAAGGCGTTTTAGTGTTACGAGTCATTTATCTCCATTAATATATAACCGAAATAGATAAATGAGGTATCATTTATAATATTAAAGTCTCCTCTGTGATCAAATCATATAATAAGAAAACAATTTTTTGGAATTTGACCCTTAGAGGACGATAGTAATAATAATGAAAGTCGCGTATGGTAGACTTCAGAGCTAAGTCCCTAGACAGCAGCATCACAGAGGTATTAATAAACTACTTCACTGGCGCCGGCAAGCAGTGACAACATCTAGCTTATCGGATATTTTTTTCTGTTGCAGAAACATTTCTGATTTTCTATACAATTCCTACATAAACATTATATTCGTGATATGTTCTCACGGGCTACACACATCACAGAGATATGGGTATTCTGTGTGTATTTTGTTTAGGTTAGTTGAAATCTGTTAAGATCCGCGACGGTTTGTCATACATATGATTTAGGCGCTCAAAAATTTTCCCTAATTGTTTCATAATATGTCGTAAGTATTTTTTTTACGTATCTATGACACTAAACAAATAAACAATTGCTACAAATGAGGCAGTTCTTCTTTGATTCTATTAGAAACCACCAACCTTAATAATCACTATATTCGCAAAATTTTCGCATGGGTCAGCTTGTTCATGTTATTGTTTCTTTATAACGAAAAGTTTAATCATCTCTCAACAATGCTAAATATATCGCTGATTAAACCAGAAATTAAGTGCAAAATTGTACTGTACCCTCTCCCATCGTTTTTACTGCAGTCGTCTGTCAACAAACAAACGCACATTGCGCACACAGCCTAGAGGAAGGAATAATAAACAACCTGACACAAGGGACGCGGAGGAGTGACAAGAATCTTCGTACAGGGTCCGCGGGATATGGGAGGAGGATGCAGCTTGACTGGTGCGCTATCAGCCTTCCACTGTGGACTCTGAGGAGTGTTAATGGCTCACCCTGAGCGTGGTCAGCAGCAGAGGGCGGTACGGCACGACGCGGCACAGCAGCATGGCGACTGGCGGCGGCGGCGTCGCGACGCCGGGCGTCGATACGGGCGCTCACGGCGCATGCGACACACACCGAGCGGCCACCTGCCGGCGTCGTTCGAAAACTACGACGCCTCACTACACGACTCTTCAAAACTGTGTACGGCCGTCCAAACAGCCCGGAGACGACAGAGCCGTGGCATACAGCCCGGCACTGCATTGGTAACACTCAGGTTTGCTACGCCTAGCGTGGTCCTAGTCGCGGTCGCCATAGCATGAAGCTATGACACTCGTCTGTCTCCAGGTTTCGTCAACGTGTGTCCACTTTCTTCTTCTTCCTTCGTTAGGCCAAACTGAGGAGCGCGAATGAACTTATTTAGCAGATGTGTTTTTCTTCTGTTCCAGAAATCTCTTCATCCTCTCACTGTTCTCTTTTCTACGTTCCTCCGTCCAGGTGTTCCTCCTTCTAATATACTGGTTGTTGGCAAATTTGTGGTTACTGCCCACGCTACTAAATCAGCTTCCTTCCTGTATGATATCATCTGTGTTCCAATTTCCTGGAGATCATTTTCCATTTCAATTAGCCAATTGTTTTTGATTTAATTGAAATGGCGTGGTTGAGAATTCTTTTGGTTTATCTGTTGTTACTCATTGTGTTAATATGGCCGTAGAATTTAATTCGTCTTTTCCTGAATGTGTCTGAAATTTTCTTCAAATGCTGATTTCCTTTTCATCCAAATTCCTCTGGTACAAACTAGGGTTTATATAGAAGATATCTTTAGTGCAGTGAATACGTAAGAGTTTCAGGGTGAAAATAAACAAAAATGAGAACAATGTTGCCCAATACTCTTCATAAAGCCAAATAGGTATACAGGGTTTGGATAAAGTATAAAGATGATCATGACTAAAAACAGGACGGGAGTATACGCGCTTGGGACTCAGAAAATTTTCTTTTGTAGCTGAGCGGGTCAGCGAGCTGAACAATTTAGTTGAATGTTAAAAATTACCGAGCGTGGTGAGTGAGTGGTAACACTCCAGCGCCACGGGTTTGATTTCCCGTCCGTGCATTGAGATTTGTAAATTACATAATTTCCCCAAACCAATCCAGACCAATGCCGGGATCGTTCTTCCGATTGACGATTGCTGAATTTTTTCCCGATTCTTGCTCCCATTCCATTTCCTCCTTTAACGACGCAAAAATAAGACAGAGTTTGTTTCCCGGGCGTGTAGGGAGACTGGGTACGGTTGTGACAATTTTCATTTGATCACTCATGATTTTCTTAGTATGCCAGTTACCTGGAAGAAAGGTGATTTTTATAGTAAAATGTACATTTTCCTACACATAAATAATAAAGTTTTGTCCCTAAGTACAATGGTTAAGTCACAGCAACAAATTAGAAAAAAAAAGAAAAAGTGTCACAACCGACCACACCCCAGGGGCGGTTGTGACAGTGCTTGGGGTCAGTAGTGACAGGTTCAAAAATACAACTAAACGGTCTAAAATCACTTTTATTTCAAATAATATCAAACATAATGTAACATAATCTTCTTCTGGATAAATTTAATTTTTAAACGACAATAGAAATTAATCTGGGAACACCTTAATCGCTTATAACTAATAAGGCATTGTAGCATCAATAGTTATTATAAAATTCTTGATATAGATCATTTTTATAATACCTGGTATATTGCAGAATGTCATTGTGACTCCGCATCTATTCGTCACAAGTAGTTTTTTCTCAGATTTTTTAAGGGTCCGATGACAGGTCGGTCCAAGGACTGCAGGTTGTACGAGCAGTAGGGAGGAAACGAAAGCAAAGTGATTGCATTTTCTTTACAAAAATCCATTTTATTAATGTGGATAAGCGAGGAATGGTTATCCAGCACTAGCAAGATTGTATGCTTTGGAGAAGCATTAGGAAATTTCTTAAATTATTCCAGAAATCCTAGGAACAATTCACCTTGCATCCAGCCTGAAGAATTTGCAGTCCCTATTGATCCCTAGCAAAATGATCGTGATAACTAACCCGCGGAAATAAAGGAGGGATAGTATTTCCCAAGGCATTTTCTGCAAAAGTAACTGTGACTAATGTACCTCGTACAGCTGTCGGTCTTCCTCAAGCGTTTTCTGGGCATCAAAAACGAAAAATTTACTGTCACAACCGTACCCAAAAAATATGTCACAACCGTCCCCAATGCACTCCTTCGCAAAACAACAATCGCCATGACAATACAAAATAAACTACATCCAAAGTAATCACTGCTATTTAACTACTAATGTATAACTTATAACGAGGAAACACACTCATTACTCTATCTGTACACATACAACAACAGTTATTAAAATAAATATAATAAAAATACTTACTTCTAACTGTTAAAAAGTAATGTAGGCCTCTCCGATTGTTAATGTCACGCGATTTCTGACGCGATATCGTGAAACACGTTCAATCAGGCACGCCGCTCCTCCCTACCCCCTCCCCATCCCGGTATTCTTTATAGTTTGGCTAATATGACGACTGTCACAACCGTAACCTGGCACAACCGTACCCAGTCTCCCCTACTCCATTTTATCATAAAATACCCCAGTATGGCTTGTGAACGACTCGTGTGAGTGAGTACTTATGCTTGCGGATCAGGCAGTGTTACTGACCAATCAGTCTCCTGTGTTCTCTTCATCAAGATCCTTATCACTCGCGTAACCAAAGCCAATACTAAAATCTTCTCACTGGATTTTTTTTTTTTTTTTTTTTTTTTTTTTTGCTTATGGCTTTACGCCCCTTTGACGTCGAGGTCATTAGAGGGGAGAAAGGGCGGAGAAAAGGAATGGTAAAGAATTCGGCCTTTTTGAATGAAGCATCCCGGTATTCTACTGGAGTGATTTGGAGAAACCATGGTAAACCCAAATCCGGATGCCAGGACGGGGATTCGAACCCGCGTCCCCCAGAATGCGAGGCCAGAGCGTTATCCGCTCACCTACCACGCTCGGTATCTTTCGCATTGTGCCAGACTGCCGTAGGAGTCGTGCTATCCGAACGAACCACAGTGTAACAGCCCTCATACCTGAACTTTAAAGATAATTGTATTTAATGAAGAATCTGTAGTGAGCTAAAGTTTGCTTGAATATGATCTGGTATGTTTGTTTTTCGATTTCTTTTATATCAGTGTATATAGACTTTGTTTTATGAAAAGAAATTATTTAAAGGCCATTTAATATGTTTAAGAACCGAATTGTGCAAGAAAATTGCTTAAATGTTTGTAATTCCAAGTATTAATTCAAGTTACGATGTCTACAGGACTTTTCTACAGTTTAAAATGATTTCTGTAAATAATTTTGTGTTTAAGTACCTTTAATTTCCATTTCTGATCGTTTTATAATGATGTTAAATGATTAAGTACTATTTCTGATTGTTTTTAACATGTTTAATTGTTTGAGTAGTTATTAATATTCGAGAAATACCTCGCTAAAGCTTTTGAAGTGTTCGGGAAATTTTCATAGAGCCTATATAAAGAAATCAGCAGGACTGTTAGTTACTTATATACAGATTCATTTTGCATCTGCCAAGGACAGCGTTAGTAGTATCTCTGGATTGTATCTTTACATGTAAACAATGCCGCTGACCAGTTTTCTGGAAAATAAACAGAAATCTAAACTGAAATACCTTGTGGACTACTTAGGCCTAATTACTGTATTAATTTAAAAAACACGAAGAATCTGACAATAGGTAGGTTAAGCATCTACTTTTTTTGGGGTGTGTTGCCATTGCTCACGTTTAAATCACTGTGATGAGAGGCTGTTAACGGTAGAGTGTTGTTAGTGTCGCAGATCAGAGATAAGAGACATGTGGCGTCTCGCCTTCTGGCCTACTGTCCCTCAGCACTGTGGCGCCACCTGCGCCATTTCGCGTGTTGCGCGGTGACGTCATCTCGTACAGTCGATACCTGCAGGTCTTATCGCCTCCGGTCTGGAAGGACTTCCTGGCGTGCTCCACAGTGCAACAGGAACAGAGGTCAAGTACTGCAGCAACAGTCGACATGATTCACGGGCTCCCAAATAGCTGCACTCACTCAGGTAAGAGGACAATGGAACACATCGGCCACCCAAAAAAGGGTGGGGAGACATTAGAGCTGTAAAAGTAACGAGAAGTTCTGTACCCGTATGTATTCGTTACTAAACCAATCAATACCCGTTACTTTCGAATCGTTACTCGTTACTTTCGGTACAATCGAACAATAGCACGAAGCATTGCATCGCATCGTATCGCATACGGGACGACTTCGTTCGTACTTGGTAAAGTTTAAGTAAATTGTTTATTTAATAAAATAAGTTAGCTAAGTTATACATTCGGATAAAACTTAGAGTAAAGTAATTAGCACATGGATCTTACTGAAAACCTCTGAATGTAAACTTGATTTACTGTAATGAATATTAATACGAAAGAATAATCCAATTTCAAAACAAAAACCTGTTTGCATACAATAAGAAAAAAGATCTGACAGTGACAATAACTAATGACGATTATTTTTTAAAATAGCCTGCTCAAAACCCTGCATGGAAGCCTGATGTGATAAAGGGACATGTATTTAACAAATATTATAATCTCATCAAATTATTTCGTTTTTAAATAGGAGGTTTCACCACTGTCTTCCTTTACAGTTTTCATATAATTTTTTAAAAATTGTTCATCTTTTTGCGATAAGTTTATTAAAATAAATGTGGACATACTATCAAATCGGGCCTGCAGGCAAAATACTATTGACTCCCGCGTTAATTGTTTCATTTTAAAACTATTAATATTCAAAACTTTTAAATCAATAACAAAGGTTACCAAGAGAAATTATGAATAATTTACCAAAAACATTGAAAGAATTTAAAGTTAAAATTTGTAGACGGCGAATGTAGGTGGATGCAGGAAAGGGGGGAAGATGGGTGTGTAGGGTAATTGTCACCGGAGCGTGCGCTCCATTGCAATTTTATTAAATATTATTAGAACATAACAAGTGCAGATATGTATATCAAAAACTATTAGAAAATCTTTTATATTGTGAATTACACTATAAAATAAAATAGAAGGTATCAATTCTTAAAATAAACAAATTTCACAAATGTTTGAAATAAAAATCCTCACTAATGAACTATCAATGAAAAAAACAGTAACTATCTCAAATTATCCATACAAATGTTAAACAAAATAAAAAGTACAAACCGAGCGTGATGGTGTAACGGCTAGCGTTCTGGCCTCGCATTCGGGAGGACGGCGGTTCGAATCCCCGTCCGGGCATCCAGATTTGGGTTTTCCATGGTTTCCCAAATCACTCCAGACAAATGCCGGGATTCTTCCTTCAAAAGGCCATGGCCGAATTCCTTCCCATTCCTTGCCCCCTATCCTTTCCCGTCTCTAAAGACCTAGTTGTTATAGTAGACGTTAAGCAGTCTAAAAAAAATATAAAAAAAAGTACAAAATTAGTCTTTACGTTGGTAAAATTAGTTACCTGCGGGAGCTGGAACGTGTTCGTATCGATACGACAAATGCGAGTAACGAAACATGCGAGTAACGAAATGAATTTGTGAGTAACGATTCGGTACTACGAGTCAGGCGACGAACCCGTTACCCAGTAAGGAATACATCGTTACTTTTACAGCTCTAGGAGACATGCACAACAGAGAAACAACAACATCGACGTTCACAACGCGTGGCTACACTCCTCACTGGAGTTGTCTAAAACAGGATTTTTTCTTTACTGTCATCAGTCATTTGTTTGTTTTGATGCAATACTTACATCTATTCCTATGGGAGCGTCCATAAACTACGTGGGTCCCTTTAGAGGGTAGGAGGGGTTGGCTGGAAAGCTACGCTGAGATACGTGGGGGAGGGGGTTTCCAAGCCACCCAGCTTCCTATTCATATTATTTATCACAGTTAAATTAAGGTACAGAACACACAACAGTGTGTGGATATTTATTTCTTTCCCTTAACTATCTCCGTACGTAATTTACGATAGTCTGACTACAGAAAACAGTACAAAACATCTTTTGGAATCAATAGTCAAAAAAAACCAACTTGTTAGTGAGTTGGGGGGGGGGAGAGGGGGGGAAAACAAAAGTTACGTTGGGCTACGTGAAGGGAGGGGGGTTTACAGGCGGTCAAAATGGAGCTACGTGGTTTATGGACGCTCCATAACTTCAGCTAACATCAACCCCTAAACATACCGCCTGCAACCTACGTCCTCTATCACCTAGTCTGACCTACGTCTTTCTCTATAAATTTTACCTTCAATCGTCCCACATGTCTAGTTCGCCATCAGTCCGTGAGAATCTTCCTCAAACTTCTTTATGCACCTAACATTTCCAAAAAGAAACAGTTAGCGACGTAAAATAGTTACTAATACTCGATCAATTACAAGACCTCGTACAAGCTGAATAAAAAGCAATTCAGTGAAAACGAGTATAAATCAGATATCAAAATGGTCTCACTAAAAATTTTATAGTAAAAAGTGCTTGTCCAAAAATCTTAAAATAAGGCAGTACAACTCCAGTTAAAACAACAGAACTATGAAAATTAAGAAGTATTAAGGAAATATACCAAAACATAGAAAATATAACAGAATCAATAAGGAAAAGGAGATTGCCGGTTTTTGGGCATATCTACAGAAAGAATGATAACAGACTAACGAAAAAGATGTTCAATTACCTTTGGGGAAAAAATCAACAACCAGCCGGATTGAAAAGGTTAAGAAAGATTTGGAAATAAATAAGAGTAAATTATGGAAAGAGAGTTAGTTAGAAAGAAGGTATTGAGTTTGCAAGGATTCCATGGCAGAAGAGGAAAGAAATCTGCTCCGAAGTTGTCTGAGGAGAGAAGGAAGAAACAAAGTGAAATAATGAAGGAATATTGTACTAAACGGAAGAAAAAACAACAAAGAAGGATGAAGAATTGAAACTGGAACGTGGTCCCAGTAGGCCGTATCGGAAAGAAGAAGAAATCAAAATGCTGGCAATTAACCGAGCGTGGAGGGTATTACCAATTAAGCTTACGATGTATGGTAAAAAGATAATAATTTTTATTCTGGTCTAGGCCGCATTTAAACCTAACCACAAGTGGTAGTAATAAAACTGAAATATCCATTCTGCATGTCCAACATGTAATTCATTGTGGCTTTGGCATAATTAATTTTTGGTCCAGGCCGCGTCCCAACCCAATCCCCTCAATTTGGAGATAGTATATCCAGAAAACTAAGCAAGATATCGAAATTCTTTATTTTAGATTTTTTCGTCGTGGTACATAAGAATCCATCATCAAATTTGACTTTTGCGAAATTTTTCTTCTGCATTTCAACTCAAGACACCTCACGTTTGATACAATATATCTCGAGAACTAGGCGAGATATCGAAAATTTTTATTGTTAATTTTCGTTAGTCTCGTCTTTTTAAATACGAATCCATCATCAAATTGACTTTGACTAATTTTTTCTTCTGAATTTCAACCAAAAACATCTCACATTTGAGACAGAATATCTCGAAAACTAAGCAGAATATCAATAAAAATTATTCTTCATTTTTTTATTTGTTTCATCGATGTACATAATAATCCATCACCAGATTGCGGCCACACGTTTATCCTAGAGTCCCCTTGAGGTTTTTGTACATATACCCCGTGTCTGTATGGAAGCGGCCAAGGCCCCCCCCCCTACCCCCACTCCTCCTCCGCCCGGCGTCACTTCAATGCGTGCGTCGTCTCCATATATTTCTTTCCTCCATTGTTCAGAATATACCGCAATCTAGTCACAAGCTCTGCAATAGCATCCAGTAACATTCCAATAGTATCTGTGACAACACATAAAGCAGTGGTATGATAAGATCGAAAGGAACCAAAAGTGTTTTCTACTGTTATAGAAATTACATGGGTGACTTATAATAACTTATGACTAATCAATGAACGACTACGCTGTAATATGTGACGGCGCAGAGATAATAAACGACTGCCATAGATACTTCAGAGCAGAGCAGAGCATAATGCAATCAGCCATTACAATTGCGCGTTGCTAGATAGTGCCAACTACAATATCTAGTAGTTATATGTATATATATATATATACAATGTGGATGAACCTATTAAAAACCCTGGCCTTGAAGGTAACTTACGTAGGAATCAAATATGGAGCAAACTTTAGATCACGATGTAGTGAATATATTAATGCGCGTATTTTAGAAGGTTTGATTTTAAAACAGCAATAAGAATGGAGTATGTTGTTAGGTTGAAATGAAGCCTGAACCAGGATGATAAATGACATTCCGTATTACAGTATAAGGTACGGGGAATGTAATTTATGATTTAAGTCGCTAACACAGGCGCCACGTTACTGACGTCTTGCGGATGGAGCTGGTTGATGAATCGCTATTGTTTGGGCCTGGACCAGAACAGTACTCGTATAGCACTATGTGTACATCACTACCGATGTCATTAATCCACTAGTCCTCTGCTTGGCGATGTAAAAATGACTCGCATCTAGTATTTCTACTTGAATTTAACTAATTGCATATTTTAACACTATCCACCAGTGAGCACACAAGAAACGCACAAGTTGCATGATATGATTCCCATAAAAAAAGTAAGGGGTCAAGTTTACATCGCGATACAGTGACTGTGTTATTGCAGCTAATAATGAAGGTGTGTCATGAAATTAATTGTGATAATTTAAGCTATGCTAATTAGGAATCCTGATACAGAAAATATTGCTACTACTCGAACTGTAGCTCCGAAGAATTTAATGTGTTTAGGTGTGTCCGTACCGTTTGATTTTGCAGCGGCAATATTATCACAAATAGTGGTTAGGTTAAAATGCTGCCTGGGTCAGAATGTTCTTGTTACAGTATAAGGCAGGAGGAATTTAGTTATTATTAGTAAGAAATCAGCTGCTTTCAAAAGCTCCGAATTAGTGACGATGTGTATCGCGATGTTAACTACTCCTAAGCTATGGAACTATATTTTGGTGTGCATTATTCATGGATTAACTCAGTGGCGTAGCTAGGTGAACAAGGGCCCCGGTGCTAAAAATTTATTTTGGGCCCTCAGACCAGATGGCCGACCTTTTTTTTTTTTTTTTTGCTTTCTGTTGCTGGTAAGGGCCCCCTTAGCAGTTGTTGGGGCCCCCCCTGAGCAGTGAGAAGGCCCTTAGTGACGGGACCCCCTTAGGCGACTGTAGAGCTAAAAAAAAAAAAAAAAAAGTCGCCAGTTTGTCATGGAGGATCCTGGGCCTCTGAACTGCACTTGGGGGCCCCCAGAAGTGCGCTTTGGGCCCCAGTGGTATGCTTGGGTGCCCCCTGAGCGTAGGGGCCCCGGTGCACTGCACCGCCTAGCCCCATAGTAGCTACGCCCCTGGATTAACTAGAGATCATGGAGGAGATCTCATTTTAAGTTATCATTGTTGTGTATCGCGACGTAAACTTGAACCGGTCAATGCGCGTGTGATTGAGGCTTTGAATTTGTACCGCCAATATTACCGGAGATTGTGGTTCGGTTGAAATTCAGCCTAGACCAGAATGAAAACTGAACCTTCCTGTCACACAAAAGGCACGGTAAATTTAGTTACCTGTTTTTTAAGCAATTTGCATAAGCACTATGGCCCGTTGTGACGTCATGTATCGCGACGTAAACTACTCCCATGAGGAACAATCGTAGTCATAACTAGAAGAAAAAACACGGGAATTTCGTAGTCAGTGTTAAAAATATTATGAAAATTCTTCGACTAACGTGCATTTACGTCAATGAACCCAACAAATTTTCTCGTGTAAGACAGTAAACTCATAAGCTAATGAAATGAAATTCATAATCACTACACAAAACAAAGATCAAATATACTTATTATGCATACAGGTTCCAAGATGTATTTAAGAGGAATATTTGACTTACGCGCAAAGGTTTGAACAAATTACCCCAGAAGATACTTTATCTTCTTTAAAAGATGAAGCCTTCGAGATATCATTGAGGTATTATCTTCCCTATCAATGTTTTTATTCCATGGAATACTGTATAAAAATTATGATATTATTTCAATTTGATTTAATTTGATTGCGATCGAGCGCCTGCTCCGGTGGCAACTTCCCTACACCCCCATCTTTCACTTTTCTTTTCTTTTCCCACCTACTTTTTCCCCTCTACTAATTTCAACTTTAAATTCTTTTAGCGTTTATGGTAAATTATTCATAATTTTTTTGTGATTTATTCCAAACCCTGATCCTTATTTCATGGACATATGTGTATTCGGTATTTAATATATATGTAATATGTTTAATAGGTTTTTAGTGTACCTCGGAAGGAGAATTAAATACCCGCACTTGTAAAAAATATAAAAAGAGATGACAACCTCAAAATGCGTTTATACGACATTAAAATTAGCATTAACTTTTAAATATTGAGAGGCGCTAAGTATCGAGTGCTCCAGTGATACTAAACGTTTCTTTGTCGTCTTGGTCTGACTGCCACAGATTGCGAACAGCGACACCTGGTAGCTAATGATCGATACTACACTCGCTTTAGTTTGAGCGTTGCACGATAGGTGTCCCTAGCGCAGCTCCCGACGTAATGTGCTGCTGCTACTCATCCAGGAAACTTTGATATGAGAAAATAGAAAGGCGTTACCGCTTAAACAATTCAAGGTAATTTATCGACAGCTAGTGACAAAAAATGTAACTTAAGCATTAACTTTATAATAGGAATTTAGATATGTTCGTTTTGATTCCATGTGAGAATATTCTTGCGGTTGTGGAACAGTTTATTCAATAAACCAAAGATATTATCAGCTACTGATAACTGGTTAATTTCTTAACATCACACAAGACATGGATAATGGATACAAATTTTAGCGACAAATACATAACTTCACACATTAGCTAATATATAGTGGTACAATTTACGGAGACTATTATTTATTGTTAAATTGTTATTATTTTATTGTTTCTCCACCCACGTGAGAAGTCTAGGAGGCGGGTTGCTGTAGAATTTAAGAGACAATTTACATCCCACCTAATCTTCCTTTCCCTACGTAAAGAGTAATTTTTTAAATGGTTTTTACGCCTCGTCGACGTTTAGGTATGTAGAGCTAGAAAAGGACTGGGTATAATGAACGGGAAGGAATTTGGCCATGACCTTCTTTACACGAACCAAAGGCCATGGCTAAAACGCTGTACAATTATAAGCATATGTGACCAAAGAAAAATGTAAGTAAGCTTAAATCTGTAACCCACAATTTTCATGTTTAAATTGTAAAATAGAACAAATGTAATTATATGTATAAATACACACAGACAGAACCGCTGAAGATGCTTCGCAAATTAAGCGAAACGCGTTCGGAAAATAAAACAACAATTTCAATTGCATTGGCGTTACAATTATTCATAAAATTGATCATAATTTTCTGTGAGAAAACAAAGTTGTTTTAGTTAAAAATATTGATGTTAATCTCAGTTAGTGAGGTATATACCAGGCATTTCAGATCCAATGGAAAAGGAAGGCGAATTTGATAGCGAAGAACTAGATCTCTTAAAGGGATTTAGTGGTAATAAATTAAAGACCATTAGATTGGATGAAAAAATGACTTGATGGGTAGAGAAGTTTTTTAAAGGTTTAAAGCCAAGAGTTAGGGTAGGAAATGCCACATGAAAACAGGTGGAAGTAAACATGGGTGTGCCGCAGGGTAGAGCATTGAGACCAAGGCTACTAATTATTATAACGAATGATTGTGTTGATGGTTTACAGTCAAACGTTACATTGTTTGCAGATGATATAATGGTAGCGCTAAATAATAGGATCAAATTGCAAGAAGACTGTTAATAGTTACAGGGTGGTGTAGACAGGGTATCTAACTGGATAATGTGAAGTGGCAATGGGCCGGCCATATTGCGCTGAGAAAAGACCAAAGATGAACAAATCGATGTTAGAGCGAAGTCCAAAAAAGGACCACAGACCGAGAGGAAGACCACCAGACCGATGGGACAAGGACACACACAGGGTTGAACTGGCAGAGGATCACACAAGATGGTTCGACCTGGAGAATACTGCTCGAGTTCTACCTGAATTCCTCAGTGAATAATTGAATTGGCTGCTGCTGCTGATGATGGTGAATGGAATGGAAATAAATCAAAAGTCATCTTACTAGACCTGTACACGCTGAAAATAGCATGTTACGTGAATGAACACTTTCCCGGCGTATTACTGGCATGTAATCTTCACGGGTTCTCCTCCGGACAGTGTTACAGAAAGATCAGCGTTCAGTGCCTAACTCAGGCGCCATGTTCAGGCCTGGTATTGCGACTGTCACAACCAGAGCTGTAATGTTTTTTTTTTTTTGGTGATTACATGGGGAATGAGGCAGATATTGTGCAATGTCGTAGACGTTTCTTCACAAGATTCGATAACAAACTCAACTGCCCGGATACAGTGCGCAGGTGGTAAGGAAAGGTTATTTGTTGGAGATAGTGAAGTGCCAAGCTAAAAAGCTACTGCAATTAGTTCTGAATATACAATTAATACCACTGTCCTTAGAACGGTAGATTCCGCTAAATACCGAGATGTAACAATTCGAAATAATTTGTTGTAGAATGAAAATATTGAGAAGGTAATTGTGAATGCAAACTCCGATCGTATGCTCCGATTTCTAGATCGTAATTCAACACAATGTACACTGGAAGTTAAATCGATTGCATACAAAGCTCTGGTGCGTTCCACTTAGAATATTGTTGTTCTGTATGAGGTCCCTATCAAAAGAGGTTAATGGAGGCATTAGAGAAGGTCCAAAGAAGAGCCGCCCGATAGATTACAGCTGGAGAGAAAGCGTAAGTGCGATGTTGAAGGAGTTAGCTTGGGAAGATCTAGAACACAGAAAACGTTGCTCCCGACAAAAGCTAACAGAAATATTCACTACTGACCTATTTCAGGATGACGGCAAACACTCAAATTCAAATCTACGAATCACTGAGAAAAAAAGATAAGAGAAATCAGGGCCAGAACCGAATTTATTTCTATACTCTCTTTTTTCCACGAGCGATTAGGTTGTGGAACAGGAAGGATCTATCGAGCGAGGCAACTTAGATTCCGACAGGAGTTGCTCTTGCTAAATCACTCCGGCCATCTTGATCTGGGTTTTCCATAGTTTTCCCAGATCGCTCCAGGCGAATGCTGGGATGGTTCCTCACAATAGCTCATGGGCGCCTCCTGCCATATCCCGTATATCCCTTCCTATACACAGATGGATACACATTAGGACTTGTGTAATGCACCCTCCGCTACCCAATTTTAGCGAATCGCAGAGTAATAATAATAATAATGTGATGTACGAGGGACGTTCGGGAACTAGGTTGAGAAACAACGGTCAAACTACTGGCTGAATATGTCGGTGTAGTGTAGGACCATATTTTCGGTATCAAATGCAGGAGTTGGACGGGGTGCAAAGACGGGTTGTTAGATTTGTCTTTGGAACGGTTAGTAGCTGGTATGATAATGGAGCTGGAATAGGTTTCACCAGAAGAGAGGAAGAGGGTGAAGAGAGAGCTTGGAGTGTACAGTGAGTGGTAGTGTTGCCCAAAATCGGTCTTGGTCTTGCATTTTTGCAAGACCAAGACCAAGACCAGGTGTATTGATGCAAGACCAAGACCGGCCAAGTCTGGTCTTGTTCTTGCATTTGGGCAACACTAGTGTTGCCCAAAATCGGTCTTGGTCTTGCATTTTTGCAAGACCAAGACCAAGACCAGGTGTATTGATGCAAGACCAAGACCGGCCAAGTCTCGTCTTGTTCTTGCATTTGGGCAACACTAGTGAGTGGTGCCTGGAAGGCTGCGCGCTCACCACGTGGTCGACGCGGCGGTCCGCCCAGGCGTTGTGTCCGGCGTCGGAGGATCCACTGCTGGAGGTGTTGACCAGCAGCGGCGACCGCACGGAGCCTGCGGACACAGAGCCCGTCCCAGACAGGATCCACGCCACGTCCTCACCTGCAACACAGAGCACCACCCGCTGTAAACACTTGTTACTGTTAGTATTACGCCAGTGGTGTGTATTGCTTGCATCCTCCGGCAAAATACTTAATATTTCACGAAGCTTGAGAAAGCCATCAAAATTCTAAAAATGAGGAAGGCTGCAAGATTAGATGGCATTTTCCGAGAATTCATAAGATATCTCGGCAAGCAGGAAAGAACTTGGCTCAAGAAATTCTTCAGCGATATCCTGGACACTAGGATAATCCCCCCAGAATTCAAGATGGCTCACACCTTCACGATCCTCAAACCAGGCAAACCAGCAGATGATGCTTCAAGCAATCGATCTATTGCTCTACTCAGTGTTTGCTATAAGCTTCTAGAACGCCTCATCATTAACCGCATACAAGGAATAAAAAATATCATAACACCAACATATCAGGCAAGTATCAGGCTAAAACGGAGCTGTTGTGAGCAAGTATTAGCATTCACATCATATATTGAAGCTGGATTTCAGAAGAAGTTAAAAACATCAGTAGCCTTTGTGGATCTAACAGCGGCATATGATACAGTTTGGCTGGGTGGACTGCTACTTAAACTTAAAAAAATATATACCCTGCGGGAAACTAACATCACTCCTGAAGAATATGCTGACTAACCGATATTTTAACGTCACCGTCGGGCATAAGACAAGTAAGTCATTTACAATAAAAAATGGATTACCTCAAGGGTCAGCACTAGCTCCATTGCTCTTCAACTTGTACACCAGTGACATACCAGGAACAATCGGCAATAAATTCTGCTACGCTGGCGACTTATCTATCGCCGTACAAACTGCCACATTAGAGGAAGGTGAGAGCATTCTCTCTAACGATTTAGAAACCTTGAATGCATATTATAGGAAGCGGAGACTTTGTCCGTACCCGATGAAAACAGAAGTATGCGCATCCCACTTGATCAATAGAATAGCACATCAGCAGCTCAAAGTGAACTTCTGCACCAGAGGGTAAAACATAATTTCTATCCTAAGTATCTTCGCATCACCTCAGACCGCTGCTTAACAATCAAAAAACACCTCAAAAACACAAGTCAGAAACTGAAAACAAGAAACAACATCATGAAGAAGCTAGCTGGTACTTCGTGGGGAGCTGATGCGGACACACTACGAACAACCGTCCTCACCATGGTTTACCCTGTCGCTGATTACTGTGCTCCAGTGTGGCAACGTAGTGCTCACACTAGAAAAATCGACGTCCACCTGAATGAGTGTATGAGAGTAATAACTGGCACACTAAAATCCACCCCAGTCCCCTGGTTACACCTAATCAGCAAAATACCACCTCCAGGGGTAAGACGCCAAGAAGCAACGGTACGTGAGTGGATAAAACTACACCATCCTGGCCATCCACAGGATCTACCAATCCACGAAGTCCTAAATGACTTACCCCACACGCGTCATAAATGCAGTAATCCAGTATAGCAAGATGTATTTGACTTTGATTTCATCGAAAAATGGCGACAAAGCTGGAACTCCGCATCTACGAAACATCCAGATATTAAAGATCCCACTACTGGACTTCCAGGATTGCATCTAAATAGAGACCAGTGGGTCAAATGAAATCGCCTAAGAACAGGCCATGTGCCGGCCTCGGTAGCGTAGGGGCCGAGGGCATGGGTGTTTAGTGTTGTGTCTGTGAATGTCTTGTTCGTGTTGTAGTGTCCTTGTGTCAATACTTTATAGCAACAAATCACATTATGCTGGCTGTATGGCCCAGTAGCCGAACGCCACTTAAAAAAAAAACAGGCCATGCGAAATGCAACGCCAGGCTGAATAAGTGGGGTCTTCACGATTCTACTCCATGTGACTGCGGAGCTCCTTCCCAATATTAGTAGGGAATGACCTCTAAGAAAATATGATGGAACATTTGAAGATGTTTTTGGAGCTACAAATTCCTTCATAGAATGTGTGGAAGATCTGGACATCAACTTGTTAATGCTACCAAAGTTCTTGTCATTGTATATATTTATATGTATTGTATTAGTTGCTTAGCCATACGACAAATAAATAAATAAATACCACCAGGATGAGTGGTCAAGAGATTTCGAAATTGTCATGATCAATGCAGCACACCCTCATGCTAGCCTTGATAACATCTTTAAATCGCTTCCTCTGACATGGGGTAACCGACCATTAGCTCTGAGTAGAGCACATATTTAGGAATGCGATTAGAGGACATTCGGACCACGTGGCAGAACCATCGCAGTCCATCCAGAAAACTCTCCTTGGCCGCCATTAATCTTCGCGTAGTATCGGTCTCGTGTATTCGCAGTTAATGGCTTGGCTGGTTGTAACTGCTTGGCGTGCAATGGTCGACTTATTCATTTTTTTAATCAATCCCTTGACTAGTTTGTTGCAATCCTCCGTCCTTTACTATCTCGTGCTAACCTTTTCATCTCAACATACCCCTTACAACCCACGTCATCAGTTATCTGCTTCACATATTGTAATCTCTGCATTGCTCTACAGTACAGGTCTCTCGTCACAGAATTGATACATAGATTGGTCTAGGATAGTTTGGAAGACAGACGACGTAGCTTCCGTTCGAATTTATTGGAGAATATGAAAAAAAAAAAAAATTCGATTGCAAGGAAATACTTCCTCCGCCAACCTATTTAGATCGTAATGAAAGGAGGGATAAGATTAGAGAAATAAGATGCCGTACTGGTGCTTTTATGTATTCCTTTTTTCTTCGCGCTTTTCGGGATTGGAATGTGAGGGTTTAGGATTGGTGCTTAGCACCCTCTGCCGCCCACAATGTTTGTGATTTGCAGAGTATGGATGTAGATGTAGATGTACTTACCTTCGACTGTTCCCTCCTCTAGTTAACCAAACATGCATGTTTCTAAACATTGCCCACTTATCTGCGTCTTCTTTCTATAACACTCTCCAACAAACTTCTTTCCTCACCCAGTATTTCCAAAACTCGTTCACTTCCTACTTTACCTATCCATTTAATATCCAGCATCCTTCGATAACACTACGTTTGAAGGGATTGAATTTTCCAGCTATCCAGTATTTGTAAAGTCAGTGATTTGATAACATAAAAAGATTTTCTTCGCACATAGAACTTCATTGCTATTCTGTGAAAGTTTCACGGATGTCCAGCCGGATGGTGTCATAAAACGACGACGATTCGACAACCTGCTCGGTTGTCTTCATCAGGTCTATTTAGATGTTGCTTCTCGAAATCACAAACAGACTGATTTCGCTGCAGCGGCCACAGCCAATTACTGCTCCGTTGAGCAGAGTAGGGTGGAGTGTGTTGTCGCTAGACATTTACTCCAGCTTCATTTTGATGGGACATTTCTTCTCTGTTGGTTTGTCATTGCTTTTGGCTGTCGATGTTTTCTTGAACTGAGTGGGTGCCACCGCGACCTTCTTCCTCAAAAGTGGTTGGCCGCATTTTGTGTCGTTCCATTAATGCTGCCTCAAGGGGGCAGCGGTGTCTTCTTTTGATGTGAGGTGATTTACAAGCCTTGTGAGAACGGTGATGAGTGAATCCAACCTTTCTTCTCTTTGGTCGGATGGTTGACGGGTGGTGTGGTGGCATGATTCTCTGCCGGTGATCTTCTGCCTGGGTTGACTCTTTGGTGGACGCCCAATCAGCGCGCTGGAACTGAGGGTTTCAGTGTTGCAGACTGATACCCTCAGTTCCAGCGCGCTGATTGGGCGTCCTGGCAACTCTCTGTACACGACATTCGATTTTCGGCGGCAGCGATGTCAGTCTGTTTGTGATTTCGAGAAACAACATTTAAATAGACCTGATGAAGACAACCGAGCAGGTTGTCGAAACGTACTCGTTTATGACACCATCCGACTGGACACCCGTGAAACTTTCATTGAATCAATACGCCGGGAAAGTCTCCATTTGCATATTGCTGTTCTGGTTTTAACGTCCCCCCCGTGTGCTGTGTCAGGCTGTACCTTGAGGCTGCTGGAGGGGCGAGGCGTCGCGCGGCAGCTGGAGGCCGTAGCGCAGCAGCCCGTCGGCGGTGGGGGCGGGCAGGTGGGGGCGGGCGAGGCGCGCGGCCACCGCGGCGGCGGCGGCGGGCGAGCGCTCGGCGCGCAGCAGGCGCAGGCGGTCGGCGAGCCACGGCTGCGGCGGCAGGCGGGCCGCCAGCGCCGCCAGCAGCTCCAGCGCCGCCTGGCGCACGCGGCGCCGCCCGTCCAGCACCAGCTCCAGCGCCGCCTCCGCCAGCGCCTCCGCCGGCAGCCGCGCGGCGGGCGGCGGCGCCACCGTCGACACGTACAGCGCCACCAGCAGCGCCGACTCGCGGGCCTGCGTCCGCAACACACGACAAGCAGACTGCTCGGGAAGCTACACTGTCAAGCCCGGGCCGCGTCCCCGTCACTCCCCACGGACACCCAGTGTGCCATCCCCGCTGTAATGGCGGGTAGTTATGTCGGGCTGACGGAGGGGAGTGGATACTCTACGTGGGACTGTGAGGGGATTAATCACTAGGAGATCTGGGAGTCCCTATTTGTATGAGGACCTCCAATGGACAAGGAACTACGTGTTTTCAACGATGTTTTAATCTCAACGTTTTGGCGCCCAACGTGGGGTCTTGATCAATTGTGTTTCGGGTTGATGTACCCATTATTACGGCTAGACACACCACTCCGCCGTTTGTCATCTCGCTGTGGAAATTGTTTTCACACATCGTGAAGGCAGACGACGGTGTGATATGCAGAACCGTAATATTAAGGGATACATCAACTCAAAACGGCTCTGATGAAGGCCTCATGTTGAACGCCGAAACGCTGGCGATAAAAGATCGTTGAAAGCAATGGAACCCGCAAAAGATGAAATTTTGACTATCATGATGCCTTCTAAACATTAAAATTTATGATATAACATACAAAGCATTAGAGTTCTTCTTTTTTTGGTATTGCCTCTGCTCAAAAAAGGGAGGGACCTTCGCGGATTAAGTTCTTCTTTTCTCTTCCCAAAACATCTTCATCTTCTCCATTCTCCCTGCCGCCGTTATTCTCAGGTATTCAACACCCTCTTGTAATATTCTTTACGTCTTTCTGCTTTTCTGACAATTTTAAGCCGATTTAAATTAACTGCATCCTTAATTCTTTTTGTTGATTAATAATTTATCAGACATATGACCTAACGTTTGACTACGTTAATTAGGTATGAGGAGCACATTAACCAAGACAAAAGTATATTATAAATAATTGTTTGTTAACATCTCTTAGGTTCATTATGATTGTAAGGTGGTGAAAAGATTGCTTATCGAAGACTTAAAATGTAAATATGTTAGCATAACATTTGGTAACAAACTCACCGAGCGTGGAACTGTAATGGTTAGCGTTCTGGCCTCACATTCGGGAGGACGGTGGTTCGAATCCCCGTCCGGACATCCAGATTTGGGTTTTCCATGGTTTCCCCAAATCACTCCAGGCAAATGCCGGGATGCTTCCTTCAAAAGGCCAAAGCCGAATTCATTCCCATTCCTTGTCCCCCATCCTTTCCCGTCTCTAAAGACCTCACTGTTATGAGACGTTAAGCAGTTAAAAAAAATGTAACAAACTCAACTTGGCAGGACGCACTGGACAGGTAGAAGGAAAAGATTTCAGAAGTCTACACATCCTGGAGACAGTGATGAGATGATGTACGAGAGAAGTTAAAGAATTGGATTATAAAATTTGGTAAGACTATAGCGTGAGTATATTGGTATAGTATGGGACCAACATTTTGGATATGAAATACAGGAGTTGGATTGGGTGCAAAGAAGGGCTGCTAGATTTGTTTCTGGAAATTACCGCAGAACACGACTGGTAACTAATATGATAAAAGAGCTGGAACTGGATTCATTGGAAGACAGGAGGAGAGTGAACAGGGTCATGGGAGTGTACAAGGCGTATATTGGTGATGAGGCATGGAAAGATATTGGTGTAAAAAATAAAATTAATGCATGGAAGGGAAAAGTTGACCATGACCTCAAGCTGGCACTTGATTTCAGGCACAAGGGTGTGGGAAGATTCTCATTTTTAGGTAAGGATGTCAGGGATTGGAATAAGTTAGCAAGAGAACTAATAAATAATTTGCCAAAAACGTTCAAAGGATTTGAAGTTGAAATTTGTTGAGCGCAAAAGGAGGTTGGTACAGGAAAGTGGGTAAATGGGTGTGTGGGGTAATCGCCACCAGAGCGTGCGCTCCATTGCAATCAAATGAAATTAAATTAAATTGTCCTCATCCAGAGTGCAAGCTATTGCTATTAGCAGGACCAACATGGGCAGATCCCAGATAATCTGTGGAGACGAGTGGAGTTGGCGAAGAGGTTTTCAATTAGTTAGAATAGTTCTGTAAGTTCGGATTAAAGGCGCGTATACTGCAATCTCACCCTTCTGATCTCCATATCTTGTTGGTCGTTAGCCAGACGGTACTTAAGCATCACTGATGTGATACAGCATATATATATTGTATTGAAGGTGCGTTTACAAAGTTTCAAGACTAATTTCTTCGTGAGTAGGGGAAGTCGTGACAAGAGTTGTCAGCTGACTGACCTCTCCGGCATCATTTGCCAACTAGATGCTGGAGTGAGCACATCACTAGTGACCCCTGTCTAAATCTCACACAGTCGAAATGCAGCGTTATTTGGAGCAGCGCTATTCGATAAAGTTCTTTGCGAAACTGATTAAAACCGCTTCAGATACTTTTGGTATGGTTCAAGAGGACTACAAAGAAAAAGCCATGTCACGTGTAATAGTTTTCGTGTGGCACAAGAGGTTCAAAGATGGCCGCGATGACGTTGAAGACAATGACCCCGCTGGCAGTCCTTCAGGAAGCCAAACTCGTGAAACTTTGGAGAAGGATTGTGAACATTTAAACACCGTCTTAGTGTTAGATTACTTGCAGGTCAACTGGGATTGGGTCAGACTACGGTGTTCAAGTTAGTGACAGAAGATTTGATGATGAGAAAAGTGTGTGCCAAACACTTTCCCAAAGTTTTGATGGATGAACAGAAGGCACGGCGCCAGGCGGTTTGCGAAGAAAAGCTTGAACGTTTGCAAGTCGATGCCAATTTTTTTTTAGATAAAGTGGTTACTGGCGGTGAGACCTGGATCAACGAGTAAGATCCAGAAACGAAGCGGTGAAGTGGAGAGTGGCACACCGGGTCATGAGCAAGGCGCAAGCAAGCTCGCATGAGCAAGTCACGTGTGAAAAGCATGCTTATTATTTTCTTTGATGCCAAAGGAGCGATCCAGAAAGAGTTTATTCCTGCCGGACAGACTGTCATAGGTCAGTTTTATTTTAGCATCGAATTCATGTTTAGCAAACAGCAGCAATGGATCGCGCACGTGGTTCGAATGCCCAATAATCGCATTTCTGAACTCACAGGTAATGGTGGTTATTCGATGAACTGGTGATCAGAAAAAGCGATTTAATGCTAGCAAGAAGATATTCCACAACTTGGAGACCTATACCCTCGATCTCTTATCGTGGACGTTTGCAAACACTTTTTGGGTCGACGTCGATGAGTTTTACTCATGTTTGCCATGGTCAAATTCAGAGCTATGGTCTTAGGTAATGTGGGAAGTGAAGTGTCGACACGTGTCCATGAAACGAGTAACTATGTTGAGAGTGTCATTAGAGTTGATGTTTCTTCGTGAACTGTGGCTTATGAGGCGGAGATCGGTGACCGTCCCTGCATTCACCTTGATGGTTGCAGTGAGGACGGCTGGTGTGCAGGGCCCGTGGGGTGTCTACCCTTAAAGCTATTGACGAGGTACCCAGGTTTTGGGCAACGGATCCTCGTTAATACGCCTCAGATGTGTGTTAGGGGCATCATGTTGGTTACCCCGGCGGGAAGCCTTGCTAAGAAGAGAACAAGCCTTAGTGTGTTACTTCTCAGGTGCGTCTGAGGCAACTTCGTCCGTCCTTAGGGTATCCGTGTAGGGCAGTGCCGGTTCCTACTACCCGAGACGACCCCGGCAGGCCGCACGGCGCTTGCGCATTAACTGCTGGTGTACTACCCAATCCGACTCTATGGGTACCGGGCATCGCCAGTAGTATGGAATGTGCGGTGGGGGCTGGAGCAAGTGGCCTCGGAGGAGAGTCTTTACACGTTGCGAGGGAAGCCTTGCTAAGAGAAGGGGGAGAGGGGACGAGTGCTCTTTAAGTGTAGGCGTGTACTGGCTTGCGGGTAAGTGGAGTACCTAGGGGTGTTGCAAACTGAAAAAAATTTTTTTTTTTTTTTTTGAAATTTGTGAAAAAACATGAAGAAAAACCTAGCATCCTGTTTTTTTAAATTTTTTTTTCTTCAGAAAACAGTATATTTAATAAAATATAGTTTTATTTACGAAACTTACATTTTAAAATGTGTTTTAAATCTTAGTGACTCATACAATGTCTTACATAATGATACATAAATGTATCTATATAGGTAACATAATTTTTTCCATCCTCTATGTCAGTACCACATTCACTAGTATCAGCACTACCAACACTAGTTCGGTCGGTGTCGGAATTTTCTGTTTCTTCTTCTGTCTCCTCTCGATCCATAACTTCAGAAATAGTTACATTTTCTTTTACTGGTTGTTCTTGTATTGTACCCAAAAGATTTTGAGATTGCAATTTTAAATTGTGAGTACAGTACACACTGTACCTAAAGACTGCGCTGATAATTCTGTATTACGGACTCTTAAGTTTGAATTTGAACCTATTATCATACAAAATAGGAGCTATATTTCTTTTTCAATCGTTGGCTTACGCCAACGTTTGTAAGGAAACGATTCATAATTACTGACAATTTAATGACTCAGTATCACTAACTGAGAGTTTAACAAGTACACGAATATAAAGAAAGCACAATAAGTAATAAAAAGAAGCAAAAAACCGTAGATAAATTTAAAATTCCTAATTTTTTTAAAAGATCCGTAGGTCTACAGATAAATTCGGAGGGCTGGCAGCACTGGTTCAAATAGCGAGTATCAATCCATACAACGGGGAATGGGGATTCCCTCTCCCTCAACCTACCCCCCTCGGGAAATCCCCGTTCGTAAAAGAAAACTTCATTCAATGTTGCCAATATTTTCGTAATTTTCTTTTCTACTGAGCCAGAAAAACTTAGTAGATTTAAAAATTAAGATAAGTACTTACTATAAACTCTAAAACAGTCATATTAAACGGTAAGTGCATCACAAATTTGAGATTTAGTAGTTATGAAAAAAATATTTCACAGAAAAAAAAACATGTTTTTCTTCAATGAAAGTTTCACGGGTGTCCAGCCGGATGGTGTCATAAAACGAGGACGTTTCGACAACCTGCTCGGTTGTCTTCATCAGGTCGATTTAGATGTTTCTTCTCGAAATCACAAGCAGACACCCGTGAAACTTTCATTGAATCAATACGCCGGGAAAGTCTCCATTTGCATATCATGTTTTTCTTCATAGTTTTTGTTTCATGTCAGAAAAAAAACGTTTTTTACGACACTAGGTGTGGTGCAACAGAGTAACTTCTCTGGGTAGCTTCCATGACTGCGAAGCCGGAAGGACCAGGTAATGTGTGTGTGTAATCTTGGTTGTCCGAGTTGAACCGCGTCAAGTTGTCGAAACCTAACGTTTCGGCCATCATTTTGTGGCCTTCTTCAGAGTACTGTCACGGCTGGAACTGCTGCCGCCTATATATAGCTCCCGAAGAGAACGCGCTAACCGTTTGGAGTGACGTCACTCAAACTACCGCCGCCAGCGTGGCCGGTCCGATGGGGGCCTGCGTTCCGCGTTTTCCTGATCAAGCATGACCATATTTGGTCAAGTTGTAGCCCGCCGTCCGCGATCATATTCTCTGATCTCTTTTTGATTTCCAACGCTTCTCTGACACTCCGGGGCCACCATCTGCTTTCTTGAACCAATACAGTTGTGTCACTGAATAAAATTGCGCGTTATCTTCGGGAGCTATATATAGGAGGCAGCAGTTCCAGCCGTGACAGTACTCTGAAGAAGGCCACAAAATGATGGCCGAAACGTTAGGTTTCGACAACTTGACGCGGTTCAACCCGGACTACGAAGATTACATTGACAACGACGGCGGAAGTCAGCGCACCCACTTAAAGTGTGTGTGTGGACTGCTGTTTACCTTGGCGTTGGTCTCGCGCTGCGCGCACTGCACGGCGAGCTGCGCCACGTGCGGCGCGGCGCCGGGCGCCGCGGCCAGCCGCCGCACGGCCCCCGCGGTCGCCACGCGCACCGCGGGCTGGTTGGGCGCGCCCGCGCGTCTGCACAGCGCCGCCACCAGCGGCGGCAGCAGCCCCTCCGCCGCGCCGCCCCCCAGCAGCGCCGCCGCCACGCGCGCCGCGCCCTCCAGCGCCGCCGCCGCGACGCGCGCGCTGCGGTCGGCCGCCGCCTCCTGCCCCAGCAGCCGCAGCAGCGCGCCGCACTGCCGTCGGTCCGCGCGCGCGAGTGCCGCCGCGCCAGACAGCTCGCGCACGCCGCGCAGGCGCGCGCGCCAGTCCTCCTGCCGCCACACAACAGCGATCTCTAACAACAACTGCCTCAGTGACCGATCCTCGCTCGGCATCTTTAGATTTCTGTTCAATATGCAAGATTTTGTGTAAACTTTGACTAATGTTTATGTTGAAGGCTTCTTAGGTATTTTGAAGTTCCCACCCGTCCTTCTAACTGATTACCGGCTAATTTGTTAATGTTTTAAGTATCGGACCTCTTAGCCGAAGATTGCCTGCATTCACTCCATCATTTAATCCAGGTAAATGAGGTGGAACAATTACAAAGAAAAAATAAAATTTAGTTAGATGCACCACACTGATTTGAGTTATATTCTGATAAATTGTACACTCTGACAAACTATAGGTTTTCTGTCAAACACATATATTGTATCCACTAATCAACGTCTCGATCAGACAATTACAATTTCCTTCTTCATATACTTAATTTACTTTACAAACTGTGAGCGAGAGTGATGTATGGCAGAAACACACAGAGAGAGAAACAGAGCATAATATGGGCTTACATCATGATCCCTCGTGGAGCGACATCACGAGCTACCACCGCGTAGCACTGGAACAAAAACTGGTCAAGACTGAGGGCCTCTGGTCCCATTGTGAGTGCTTATATAACACCCACCTAACGGGATTCAGGTGCTGACCCTCTGCGGGAGGGGAGTAGTACCAACATTGGATTCTTACTTTCCCATTGGTGAGAGGACCATCTCTGCCAAATGGGAGGGAACACAGAGTTCCACCGATACTACCCCACCCGACAGGTAACTTTTGTGTTTGTGGGGTGGCTACTGTACCTTCCTATCCCCGCCAAACTCTGGGCCGAAGCCGGGTGCCCGAACTTCTCCAGCGTGGCTAAAAAAATACCCTCCGCCTCACTCTCGCTACCTAATTGAAATTACTTAATCATAACCTTATTCTAATTAAATACTACTCCTTAAAGTTCCTAATTATGGTTTCAAATGTCTTGTGACATCACAACAGTTCCTTGCTCTAACCAAAGAGAAGATTCACTAACATCAGCAGGCTTACTGAGACCTCACACGTTTATGAAATGACGTTACAGCCGTTTCTGACATCGTCCTGTTTGACATTTCATAAAATGCTTTTAAAGAAACATGCTATTAATAGGTCAAATACAGATCTGAATGATAATGAGGGATTAATTGATGCTGCGAAGTGAGAGGAAATTCATTTAGACGGGTACATCATAACTGCTAAATTCGTTTACTCAAATATATGCTCATACATCGCATTAATCTCACAACTTCTCATCCTAACGATAAGAAAATAATTTCAAATAAAAGTAACCTTCGTTATGACCATTAATAAAGCACAAAGTAGAAGACATAGTAGGTGAAGATGAGTTTTGGTTTAGGAAAAATCACGGAACAAGGGAAGCAATTCTGGCTTTAAGATTAATAGTTGAAGGGCGAATCAAGAAAAACTAAGATACTTTTATGGCATTTGTTGATTTAGAAAAAGCTTTTAATAATGTTAGGTGCGACAAGATATTCAAAATTTTAAGGAAGTCAGGTCTAAAGTATCGAGACGGAAGAATACTCTATAAACTATATAAGAATCAAGTGGCTGTAATAAAAGTAGAGAATCATGAGAGACAAGCATCAGTTAAAAAGGGCGTGAGACAAGGTTGTAGTCTATCCCCTGTTAATATTCAACTTGTATGTAGAGGAAGCAATAAAGAACGTAAAAGAAAAATTTCTGTGTGGCGTAAGTGTTCAGGGAGAAAAAAATTAGTATGCAACGATTTGCTGATGACATTGTCTTGTTAGCAGAAAGGGCTGAGGACATTGAGAAATTACTGAATGGCATGAACAAAATACTGAAGGAAGATTTTGGACTGAATATAAATCAAGCAAGACTAAAGTGATGAAATGTAGCAGAAATGATACCAATACTAGTAGATTAAAGATAAAAATAGGATGGGATACAATTGGAGAAGTAAGTGAGTTCTGCTACTTAGGAAGCAAAATTACAACCGATGGCCGAAGCAAGAATGACGTTAAAAGCAGAATAGCACTAGCAAAAAGGGCCTTCATGAAAAAGAATAATCTTTTAGTTTCAAATATTTATCTAGGAATCAGAAAAAACTTTTTAAAACTCTTTACGGTAGCGAAACATGGCCTTTAGGAATACCGGAAAGAAGAAAATTGAAGCATTTGAAATGTGTTGTTACAGAAGAATGCTGAAAATTAAGTGGACAGACAAAGTAAGAAATGAACGAGTTTTGGAAATGACGGGTGAGAAAAGAAGTTTGTGGAAGAAGCTTACAGAAAAAAGAGACAGGCTGGTAGGTCATATTTTGAGACATGCTGGATTAGTTAATTTGCTGGTGGAGGGAACAGTGGAAGGTAAGAACTGTAGAGGAAGACAGAGATTAGAATATATGAAGCAGATAATAGAGGACGTGGTTTGTAATGGATATGTAGAGATAAAGAGGTTAGCACAAGATAGGAAGGGATGGAGGATTGCATCAAACCAGTTGAAAGACTGATGACAGCAAAAAAAAAAAAAAAAAAAAAAAAAAATAAGTAAGAGCACTAGGTCCTCAAAGCGCAGGACTGTATTTACGAGAACCCTTTTTCTTTGCATAGACACCTGTACATAGTTTTTTCACCATTCTTTAGATTCAGTAATATTTGTGTTTCTGTTAAAGACACATACGTTCAAAAACTAAACGATATTCAGATTATAACTGCTAATATTCTTTTCAAAGTAATTTTGTAAAGTAAAGAAGTCTGAATAAAACCACATGTGACAGACGCTATATCTCTTTCTAAAATATCCACTTTTTAAATGTATTACAGTTAAATATGTAGTATTTAATGATAACGACTTTTTAAAGTAAAAGTAATATTTATCTTCAAAATAAAATTCCTTTCAGTAATAAATAATTGCATTTACTTGTTTCTATATTATTATATTAATTGATTGCTCACGATACAGTGCGAAATATTCGATCATGTCAGTTAGTGTGCAAGAACTGTTCGTTGGAGTTCCCTGTTCCAACCAAACACAAATTTAATTATCATCAGTAAGTTTACTGGTACCTCAAACTTCTACGATCTGGCGTTAAGGCCGTTTCTTAGATACCAAATAGAAGAATTCATCGTTATCTAAATATGAAATTTTATCCAAATCCTCAGAGCCGTGTCCGAGATACCATAAATATGTATATATATATATATATATATATATATATATTAGAATTGCTCGTTTCAAGATATGAGATAGCAGTGATAATAAAACATATTTCAATACAATAATAAATAATTATTTTCGTTCTGCAACAACAACGACAAAATTTGAGTAATATTTAACATATAAACTATTAAAATCGTTTCCTGGTTGTACGTTAGTTTTATGTTCATTCGATGAATTATTTCTGCTTTAAACTGGAAATTTGCGTGGATTTGAACTAATCTTACGCGCTGTCACATAAGTTCGTTAGAAATGATTCTTAATACATTGAGAACAAAATTAAGATCTGAAACCTTGAATCTCATACTGTTTCAGTAAGTGTCTGCGACAATAACTTCTGTCTGATAACTATCCATTTCTAAGTAGGTACGACTTCTTCCTCTTATTTTTTTAAAAGAACAGATTTATATTTTTCTTACTATTAATTATCATGTGTATATTTTCACGGTTTTAAGCGGAAAATATCATTTAATATGTCACAAAGGTTATTGATTTGATATGTGAAAAGCAGTGTATTGGACATCTGTGCAAAGCAACGAGTAAAGATGACAATACAGGCTACGAAGTTGGACGTTCTTTGGTGTTGCTAAATGAGAATCGTTAACCGCAATTCCCAAACAACTATTCGTTTTTAAGATGTTTATCGCATATGATTCTCGTACCCTTTTATTTTGACGTACAAAACTGAAGAACTAAATAACCAAAATAATAAAAAAAAACACAATTCAAGAATGAACGTGTGGTCACTGTTTCTTGAAAGTTGTATTAATCTGAAACGTCGTCCATATATCTTCCATCTCGAAATTATTATTTTATTTGTTGCTCCGTTCCTCGGTACATATAAGTCGTAAGGTAAATTCGCAGATTTTAATCTGGATCATAAGCTCTCAGAATTGGAAAACATCATCCAAATTGCTGCTTTAGATTTTGCGTGATACCATTTCAAACCTTCAGACGCACGCTGCTCGCTTGTAGATTATAGGTGGCATGTGCAATTTGGTTATTGCATTAATTTTGACTGACAAACAGTCGACTTTTAATGTGACACTGCTATACAATATTGTTTTTCAAAGTGAAGATTTCAGATTAACGCTCAAGTCGAAGACAAAATCACCAAAGTCGGATCCAGCAGCGACCACTATGACGTTAGGCAACCGGCGTCACAGTGAGACTCGAAGGGTCGCCTCGGGCGCAATAGGAAGAATTTGCTAGCGTTGCGCGCATGCGCAGAACTCCAATCTGACGCAAGCAGCTGAGACAGCCAACACACTTAAGCTCACATTCAAGACTGGAAAATATTTAATCTGAAGCATATATTTCCTACTTCAGTCACCATAAACCTATTATTACAAAAGTAGATAAATTAATATTAATAATAATCATCATCATCTACATATTCTCCCTAAATATGAATTATTCCGAATAAAATGTTTATATTACTGATATCTCTCAGATACTATTGATTGTGAAAAACGGCTATTAAATAATTTTTCCAAGTTGTTTATTGATATAAAAGCTTTAAATACTAAATACACACAAAGGCTCAATGCGATACTCGGTGCTTTCACTTTTTGATAATTTTCATTTGTTTACAGCAGGGGTGGCCAACCCAAATGATCTTGTGGGCCACTTTGGAAATGCATCATAACTCCGCGGGCCACATATAAAATTATATATCCCCATATTGGATTTAGACCCACTATAAACATTTTTCTGGAGTGAAAAATTGAGACATTATTATTGTGTTTTACTATTATTCTTACATGTAAAAAAAGATAACGTAATAATAAAAATGATACTAAACGCCCATTTTAAAGAAATATATAACACGTAAATGATATATAAATATAAAAGAAATAAATTTTGAAAATATGGTTGGACAATTAGTGTATTTTTTAATACATTGGTTTTCACTACTTTGGGTATTATAAAATAAATATTTTTTGTAGAAGTGTGATGAATCTCACGGGCTGGAAAAAATATTCAAGGCGGGCTGCCGGTTGGGCACCCCTGGTTTACAGAGTTCCTATTTACTGTAAAGATGCAATAAAGGTAGTATTGATCGTCCACTCGAGTTCTAAAGAAACATCAAAAACGTCCAAATCTGTACAGAAAATATCCACACGAAAAACAGACAGAAAAAAGTATGTATGACGACGCATAAAACTTTCACTGCTTGCGCATGTACACACTGATACACGCAGTTCAAATGATCGTGTGGCACCTGAGGTGTACATCTTTTATAATAAAAAGTCATCAACCTATGCAATCGCATAAGAGGCAAGAAGAGGTTTTTCCTATCAGGAAGTTTCGTCCACTAATAATTCCAACTAGGGCCTGACAGGTAAGTTAATAGTTTGATAAATGATGACGATGCTATATGGTATGATGAAGATCACGAAGAAGATATGACACATTCCTAACATTATACAATTCGAGAAACAAGTGTCTGCTGTATCGCTCATTTGATTTGTTATGTTTCGTCAATTTTCAAAAAATGTTTGATTTTTTATGTAAGAGTGGAGGTTTTCTCCGCGTAGAATACAAATAATATCCTCTCGGGTTGCTAGCCGAGTAGTCCATCGCAATGGCGGCAGAGCCATATCCACCGATAAGTCGTGTTTTATCGATGGAGTCACTGGACTAGCAACCCGAGAAATTTTATTCTTAGTGCTAATTTTATATATATATATATTATTATTATTATCTGCAATTGGACCCTGTGGGATCACGCAAAGCCTTAAGGATTCAGTTTTCTGAGTTTCCACATAGCTTTCATTTTTTCTCCGTGGATTCTCTTCCTTTCTTCAGTCCACTTCGACCCCGGTCTCTTAATGACTTCATTCTTTGGCGGTACTTCCCACTTGTTAATTTCTTCGCTGTATGTTTGTCTATCTCGGATTTCTGATGAGTTTATGTGGGCTTTTTCCATGTGTTTTTTGATCTCCTGGACCCAGGGCATAGTTTTTAGCTGCTCTATATACGTCACAATTTTATGAATCAGTCTTGTTGCTGGGAGTCTGTGGATATGTCCATAAAATCTTAATCTTCGTTTCCTGATGTCTGCCTCGAGGTTTGACAGTGTTTCTGTTGCTTTTCGAGATTTAAGTCTACATCCGTCATGTGATTTTTCTGGGCCAAGGATCTTTCATATAATTTTGCGTTCTTCTTTCAAAATGCTTTCCGGGTCACCTTTCCTGTGCAGTGTTAAAGTTTCGCTGCCGTACAGGGCTTCAGGTTTGATAACTGTGTTGTAATGTCTGACTTTTGTATATATGGACTAACATTTTTTATTATATATGTTGTAGGTTCTACCATAGGCTCTCCTAAGTTTTTGCATGCGAACTTTCTGTGCTATTTTCTCTCCTCCTGTGGGTTCGATGATTTCTCCCAGATATATTTATATATATACATACAAATATTTTAATTATAAATCTTCAAATAAATTAGGAAGTGCTGTTTTAATTTAATTATTGCTTGATTTAAAATTGTAAAATATGTGACGCCACACCAGGGGAGGGGGGGAGGTGCACTCAAATGTGACCACCTGTGACAAGGAGAAAAGGGGGGAGCTCCAAAAATCACGAAATTCATGTTACGTAATTTATGGATGCCTCTAATTCACGATCAGCAGTGAAACAACTGACGAGCTGAGAAAGTTATGTTAAAAATTTAACACTTAAAAACTGTTTAATTGATTGGAAGACGACAGGAAGTCTCATCAAACAAACATTGAAGGTATATGGAAAGGCCGAGAAGATTTTGTTTACGTGGACGGTGGATACCCGCTGGCGTGTCGTGGGGTTTCCCCGGCAGTGTTGTTTGTTCTGAGAAGCGACGGTGGTCGGGCGCTGACCTTTATCGACCCCCGGACTCCGGAAGTGACCCGTTTGTCACTTCCGGTAAGGCGCCGACATTATTCTCCAGCTCGCGATCGATGCGCACTGCAGGTGTGTGTTAATGAGAGCACTCGCTCCATCGTCCAGCCGGGGCTCCAGCGGAATACACGCAGTGCCTGGAGAGGTCAGACTGAGACATGCACCTCACTCGTGTCTCAAAAGTGTTTCCGTTGCATACACATCTTCCTAATTTCATTACTCTGCAGAGAATTCACTTAGTTACTCTAACGTTTAAAAAAAATGCCAGATAATTAATTACCCAGGGCCGAACTATTTTCCGTTCCATGCCCTCTACCCCGCCTCTATTGAACTTGACGAGACGTAAACCCACAAGTAAAATAATGCCTAGAGTCGTTTAATAGCTACTTAACTGGCTGTTACCCGCGTCTTCGTACGCGTGGACTAAGAATTTTGTTGCTAGAATTGTACATAGAACGCATGAAGTCACGCAAAAGGTGTCCGAGAAACTGACTGCGAGAGAAACAAAGCCTGAGCGACCGATATAACATTACAGAGACTCACCCCGCTATCCGTCTGTATGTCATCGTTCGGTTAATTTTTAAAATTTAAAAACAAAATGTTTTACTTATCCAGAAAGAGTATCCGATGCCATTCCTAATGATAGACAGTATTTCCTTGTTAAATTTCATCAAGATCGTTGTAGCCCTAAAGTTGTGAAAACGTAACATTAGAGAGAGAAGGAGAGAGAAAGCTTTCACATTTATGATATTAGTGTATATAGAGATAATAATTTTAAAAAATAGCTACCGTGCCTCTAATTTTTTACACGAGTACGTCATCGTGATTGACCAAAAAGTTAGGATATTACTACAGCGTATTAATTGTTGTTTCTTTAACATCATTTAAATATATATAGCCTTGTATATCGACCACTCTGAGTGTCAGATGCAAACGGTACAGCAAAAGTGAGATAATTTGTGATTATACACCTCTATGCATAACAACATAAGTGGCGTGCTGGTTGAAGACACAAGTGAATAGCTGCCAAACATGAATCAAGCCATACGACTAGACTGGATCACTGAGGACACCTCGCCGAGTGGCAAGACGCGTCCGTAAACAAATAAAACCCAAAAAACAGATGAATTGTCGTAGTTATTAAATAATAACTATTACTTTAAGAAGCAACTGCCGAAGAAATGGTCTCCAATAATTGTTTTCTGCATGTATGTGACACGGAAAATACGATATCGCGGAGGAAAAGTATTAATGAATGTTAGAGTTACTAGTTAGCGACCATCCATGTTTTACGTGACACAATTGTCATTGTTCTTACCCCTGCGTTGTCACACTTTATGGAACCAACACCCCTTCCTCCTCTCTCCCCGTTGTACTGTAATGTCATAAATTTTGCAATATTAAATTTATAACTGGTTTAAAACAACACTTACAAAGTGACGTTTCGAAGATAATGACCCTTGGCATGTCAAATCACACGGTGTCTCCCCTCCCCCACTCGGTTAACAAGTGACGTAAGTTATGGACGACCCTTTACTGACGAGGCCTAGAAAAGTGTTGGTCGGAACAGATTTATTCACTTTACGTAACCACAAGATGGCGACAGAGTTCCGATCACCGAAACACTATGCTCACTCGGCAAGTCTCCCGAGAAGACTACATTGATTCTCAACCCCCAGAGAAACTTCAATCTTATGTAAGGGTTTTCTTTCTCGATCTGGCCAGGTAAACACCTCGTGTCACCGGTCATCTATTGTCCGCAGGTGGTCAGTGTGAACTATGAGAGGAGATGATCGAGTTGCACCCTGTTCGAATTTAGAGGGATTTTGTCAGAACCAGCATACCTAAGGAAGCGTCGATAAACTACATAACTCCATTTTAGCCTCCTGTGAATAACTCCTCCCCACACAGCACCCTGTAGCTTTCCAGCTACACCCTCCCCCTCTAGACAAAAACCAAGTAGTTTATGGACGCTCCTTACCTGTCTGTTTTGCATTCTCTATCGAGCGTGGAGGTTGAGTGGCTAACGCTCTGGCCTCGCATTCGGGAGCACGCCTGGTCGAATCCCCGACCAGGCATCCGGATTTGGGTTTTCCATGGTTTCCCCAAATCACTCCAGGCGAATACCGGGATGCTTCCTTCATAATGCCATAGCCAAATTCCTTCCCGATCCTTCTTCCCAGTCCCATCCCGCCTCTAATGACCCCGACGTTGACGAGGCGTAAGCCTTGCCTTCTCTCTACAAAACCTTTTGTTGTCTTCAGGAGAAATGTATTTTCGCTTGTGAAAACTGTAGTCTATTGAGTACTGTCACGGCATTGGCCCTGGTGGTTGCGGAAAACAGCGTATATAAAACAATATATAGAATAACTATAGCAGATTGAATATACAGACGTTAAAATTTTAAAGCATGAACATATGTATATAATTAATGTACATAATTCACATACACAAATATGATGATAATATTATGTTATTTATAGCCACTGCCGATGCCCCACACCAGAAGGGCGAAACGCGTCTGGTAGATGAAAGTAAATAAAAAACAGGTGTTAGAAGACGGATTTTTATTCAAAAATATGAATTATTATTACTAACGAAATGTGATGGACCAACTTACCGACTCATGCACTGTTTGAGGCTAACTTGTTACACGGAACTGGTCTACCGTTGCTCTAATATGGTTATTTTCCATTTTGCGCAGATGCTTTCTGAATGTTTCAAATAAAACACCAATCGAAAAGTTACGAAACAGGAGGCTACTGATTTGAATAGAACTATCATCCTCACACATTCGAAGAAATCGTGAAAACTATCGCACTATAACTCTAACATCACATGCTTGACACAGAAGAATAGAAACGATAGTAGAAGAGATAATAGGTGAAAATCAGTTTTGGTTTAGGAAAGCAATTGTGGCTATAAGATTAATGCTTGAAGGGCGGATCCAGAATAATTCTGAGGTGCTACATCACAGAGAGAAGAGTTCTGTGGGAATGTCGGAGATCAAATTTGAAATAGCGATGTGCCATAGAAAGGCAAAAGAACTGTTTACCTGGTGCCAATACTAACATACCGTTTTGCTAGATGGGTGAAGAAGAAAGGAAACATCAGCAGAATGTAGGACACAGGGGTGAAGTTTCAGAATAGTAGGATTGGATTAGTTAGGTTGTACTAGTTGCAGACAGATCATGTGAGGAAAGCAGTTAAAGACGAAACGGTACTTGATAGAATCGAAAGACTCCAGTAGTGTGGACACATAAAATGTACACTGATAAGCCAAAACGTTATCACCAACTCCCTAATAGCTGACATTTAGAACGCAAAACAGCAGAGTGTGCTCCGAAAAACTTGTGCCTCCTCCAGCATTGTACTCTGCTGTCAGATCTGCCACAGATCGCTCCCTATCCCGCTTTACAGAGCGGGCAAGCCTCCGACCTCCACGTTCTGTTATGAAGCGTGAACGTCCACCACCTAGTCGCCCAGTCGTGGTTTCACCGTCCTTCAACCACTCTGCATAGATGATCACTACAGTACCAGCTGAACATCAGACCAACCTCACCGTTTCTCAGATGCTCGTTCCTAGGAACCGCACTCACAAACCACCAACTCGTAATTTAAGGGAAATGTGTGAGCTGTGCGTAGACATCTGGTGGCAGATACCTCCGGAAACCTAACAAGGGCTCTCCCAATTGCTGCTACATTGCATTCCAAAGGTGGACCAAACCGCAGTTAAGCAGCAGGTCATAAGGTTGAATCACCACTGTATGACTGATGACAGGTTGGCCCGGAAAATGTACGATTTGAAACTGGAAGGGAAAAGACGTCGAGGTAGACTACGTGCATATAGAATAAGGGAATGAAAAGGAGTGTGCAAGAGAGAGCAGAGAGATGAAAAGTAGTGGAGGAGGAGGAATAGTCGAAGCACAGAAGACGCTGGTGAGAATTTTTCGAAGTCAGAGGCTTGAATCTGTCGAGAATGACAAACATTCTTAGTATGCGTTCTGCCGTACTCAACGTTTCAATACTTACTTTCGCTGTCTTCATGAGGGGAAATGGTAGGTCGAAGTGGTTATGGTGACAACACGTCAGCTACCGTGATTACACATCATCAGCATCAGCACCCCGTGACGTTATTGGGCGCTTTGTGCAACATATGTGCATCTCTACCCTACTAATTGTATATTCTGAACAGTCAACGCAAACTTGGCTCAGACCTGGCGATCACCACTTAACACCCAGAGATCACCAAGCAGCACACCTCCCACTCCTGCTCCGCCGATGTGACAGTATTGAATGTATCATCATCATCATCATCTTTGGAACCTTGTATAATCTTTGGAAGCTGGCCCGCGATTATCCTGGACGCTTCAGGTTCCATCATCATCATCAAACGGTGGGTGCTTTAGGCGGTTTATTTTTTAAAGTTTTTTTAAGTTGTTTAAGTAGGGATTGCCACCTGTTAATGTTGCTCTCTATTACTAAAATTTTGTATACAATATTGTTTGCTCTATCTTGCCCAGGAGTCTTGGAAGGTGTCCTTCCAGAAATTAGTTATGCAATCAACATTTAGAGGTATAATTATTTGCTTTTGTACTATAATGAAATTTTATATTACTTTTGAGATAGTGACATTTATATTTTGTTACATCAAAACACAATGAAAGGTGGTTTGAATTAATTAACACACACAAGAAAGTTAATATCTACATAATACAGAAAAGTGATGCAATGAACAATGATACGGCAGATCATATACAAAATCCGACTAGCTTAAGTAAATTCAGAGAGTACAAGTCTTTATAGGTTGTCGCTTACGGGTTCAATGCACCACAGTCTGGCTCAGTTTGTTCTTGCAGATAAAAGTTGTGTAGTTACCATACGGTTGACGTCTACACTGGGAAGTTCGCGCCATCCGCTCCACTGGAAGAGATTTTGTGCTTAACACACACAAAACAAAATTTACTCGCCGCACTGTGTCAAGAACTCACTTGTTTTAGTACACATTGGATAGTTACCCTTTTCGAATGGTTGCTCCGTGGTGCAGCTCCAGCCGTTTCTTCAAAGCGAAGGTTTTCATATAGAAACAAACAACACAAGTTATCTCAGCTTATAATCAATTACTAATGGATTGTGATTAACTCTTTCATGCACGCGCTCATACAGCCGCTCTACACGAGGGTCACCCCCGCGCTGTTGTTTGCCACCTCACCCCGTTACCCTCTCAGTCAGGTACCGTTGCCTCTCCTTTGTTCCGTGCACACCTGAAAGCATCCAGGAGGGTAACGTGGCCTTGGGGCTTCCTCTCAGACGCACACCTGTCACAATAGCAGGCCCTAACAGCGCCCAGTATGCAGGGCGAAATAAAATTGTCCGTGTGATGTTTAGTCATGTTTTACTAATAAACGTGAAGCGCCCCGAAAGAGAACCTCTCCATTACCCCCACTGTTTGTTGTTAAGAAGTTGCGGAAGCACACGTTGCAAACATCCATTTACTACGTCACTAGTACTATCAAGTCATTATGTAATTTCACATCGAACCATGTGCAATAGTATTAGTTTATAAATAAATATGAAGCTTCCGAAACAGAGGACCACTTCAAAGTGCCTGTACCTCAATGGCTTGTTTTTGTAGCCCCACTATGTCAGTAGCTTTGCTATTTGTTTTCATAAGTTTTGGAAGAGTTTGTTTTTGGTGGCTCTGTTTATTGAGTCTTTGGGGATAAAACTGAGCCGTGATCATCATGATGATGTTATTTGGAAAACCCCTTTAGGGTTCACGTTTGGTGTTGGGATGGTTACTGTCAGATTGGGTCTCGTTTAATGCTTAGAGACAACTTGTGCGTGTGCCATGTCTTTGGTACTACAGTTTATCTATTTTGTTGTGCATTTTAATTGTTTGTAGCTGAATTTCTTCATAGCGTGAACTATTTTCAGCCTTAGGATAAGGTTTTTTTTAATTGTCATTTATTTTCCTCATTTTACTACTTTACATTTATTTTGTTTGGATTTTTGGGGATAGTGTTTGGTGGATCTGTGGTCTTATAGTCCTTAGTTTTAATGAATTTAGTCTCCACTGGAGAGCTAATGCTGATACTAACTGCGTAAGCAGTTGGATAAGTTGTGTCATCTGGTGTCTCTGGGCTCCCTTGGTTTGGTAGTGTTGTCCAAGATGTTGAACACTACCATACCCCTGCTCTTGGTGGGGTCGGATTTTGCCTTCGTGGCTCCATGCAGGCGGGATACAATCTTGTCTCTGTGTTGAGTAGTTACTAGTTACGTTACCGCCTTACTGGAGCCCCTTTTCGGTTGGAGTTCTTCCAGTCGTGGCTGTGCCTGGCGTAGGTTGCATCTTGTCTGCTCTTCTTTCTGTAGGGATGGTCTTGGTGTTGTTGTTTCTATGTTTGGTGGCAGTCACTGTTTGCAGATTGCGGCGGACAGGACAGCCTGCGTACGCGGCTGAATGCGGTCCTCGGCAGTTTGCGCATGTTGCTTCAGCGTCTCTGGATATGCTGCAGTTTTTGACATTGTGTCGCACGCCATAGCGGACACAACGTTCTACCGCGCCGCTGTCCTTAGCATGGTGCCAGAATTTTTGGTATCTATATCACTGCGCATGCTTGTCTTTTTCCTGGGTTTCTTTTCACTACCTGCTGTAGATTTACTTCTAGGATTCAGGTTGTTTTGTTTTGGGACACTTTTGAATTGTTCACTTTCAGGGGAAAAACAGGCCACATGTCTTCCCTGGGTCATGTCTGCGTTGATAAGTACTGCTGACACGGCAGCCAATGAGAAAGTAGCTTCCGCAGCGGGACTAATATGCGTCTTTTAGCCACCATCAGATCCTACACGAACCAGAAGTCTGACGGGACTAGATGTAAGAAGAAATGGACGAACCTTACGGTCCGCAGCTGCATGTAACACCACGCCATCGGTATTCAAAGGTTGAAATCAAGAGAGCCTCCGCAATAGTGTACCAGCTACAGATGCCAGTGCCAAGGACATCTTGCACCCGATTCAGCAACTGTCCGTCCCGAAGGCGGGCACGAGAAAGGCGACAACAGGATGAGGACAGATGTCTCCACGCACAGCCCGAAACAGTTGCTGGAAGTGAAAGTGAATGTACTGGTCAGCCGGCCAGCGTGCAGCGGCGATAGGCCGAGAAGCGCACTGTTACCTCCCCTCCGACTCAGAGAGGGCAGCACAGCGAATGAGAGCCATACAAGACGCGTAACACCTTGCAACAATGCCAGAAGCATCCAACCATGTTGGGAAAAACTTCAAAGAAGAATTTTTCGGTCAAGGGCTGAGGAAGAAATGAGAGGAGTGTATGTACCCATCACCAGTCATCTCCAGAATGCCCGCCAAGGAGCTCTTGGCCACAAATCAAGCTCCGCACCAACTGCCACGTTTAGGATGGGAAACAACTGTCGCCCAACACATGTGATACAAGTAATCAAAACCCTGCTACTACCAACTACCAAACGACAAAAAAATCTCGCAAAAACAAAAAAACTATTTCAAAATACCCATATTCCGAGAACAGTCGTAGCAACAACCATCATAGCGTAAAGGAATGCAGATGACTGTACTGAGGCTAATGCACAGTTGATGACGTTTTGTCAGAGTAACGACCGACCTACCATTTTGACTGATAATTGCAGTGAAGGTAGGTATCGAAACGTCGTTGAAGGCCGAAAGTATTGTAATGAACAAACAAAGGAGATAGCGTACAAATCTCTTGTGCGTCCACATTTGGATTATTGTTGTGCCATTTGGGACCCGTTTCGTAAGGGGTTGATCGAAAGTATAGAGAAAGTACAGAGAAGAGCCGCTCGATTCGTGACCGCTTGCTACAGTCCTTATGAAAGCGTCACAGAACTGATTAGTAGACTAGGTTGGGAGTCTCTGGTAGATAGACCACACACGTATCGTTTAAACTTATTGGCAAACATGCGTACTCCCACTTTCACTTTTGAGTGTAGTGAAATACTTCTTCCACCAACCTATTTGAGTCGGAAGGACAGGAAAGATAAAATTAGAGAAATAAGGTGCCGGACTGATTGTTATATGAATTCTTTTTTCCCTCGTACCATTAGGGATTGGAATGCACAGCAAAGAGATTAGCTTTGGTGCCGAGCACCCTCTGCCACCCCAATTTTGTGAATTGCAGAGTATATATGTAGATGTAGATGTAGAAAGTATCAGGCTGAACACCGGTGAAGAATTATTAGCAGCCTAATGGTGATGATACCTGCCTCAAGTTATCGACGGCTGTGTGATACTGGGCGGGGTGAGATGGTACTCACCGGGTTGCGCAGGTCTTGGAGGACCCCCGGGGAGACGACTCCGGCGAGCAGGAGGTCGGAGTCCTCCTCCTGCTGGAGCTGTGGCGGGGCGTCCTCCCTGCTGAGCCTGGACACGGGCACCGGGATGAGGCTCCTGCGGGGTGGCTGTCTGGATGCCTCGCTGCCCTCGTCCGTGCCGTAGTCCTCGTCTGGTCTCGTCCTGCTCCGCCTTCTCCGCAGACGCCTGGTCGCTGGCCGGCGTCGACTGACCCTCCGCGCTGTCGCCTCGCTCCTGGTCCGGCGACGGCGACAGCGATCCCGCGAGCTGACGCTCCTGGTCTGGAGATGGCGAGACCGACGGCTGGTCACTGCCGGTCGCCAGCTGTCCGTCCTGGTCCGGGGACGGCGACAGCGACGCCTGGTCGCCGCCGGGCGCCAACTGCGCCACCTGCTGCTCGCCACCCCCTACCTGCTCCTCCTCGGAGTGGTCGGTGTCCTCCTCGTCGTCCGCGTCCTCTTCGTCCTCCTGGAGCGGCTCCTCCGGTCGCCACTCGGGCTCGGGGCTGCGCGTCTTCACGCTCTCGCCGCCGAACGTCACTCGTCTCGTCCGCCCGCGATGCACCTGTAGGGCAGCCAAACACGTCACTCAACATACACCTCTTAACTCTCTGCTACCCACCAGTGGGGGGTTGACTCTAGGTTTCTGCTCTGACAAACGAACCGATGTCAATGTAGGTCCCAATGGGAGCGTTGGTACCGGTGTAGCGAACGAGCGGCTGTTCCCCACAGTCAAGTTGGATTCGCCTCTGATCAACCACTCCCCGATCAATTTTCACCGAAGATATGTGGTCGTAGGATCAGAGCAATTACGTTCTGCCCTCACTTAGTGCTAGTAATGAGCAGAAATCAGCGATACAAATGAAAACATGTATTTGAAAGAATGGAGTGACTTTAATAACTTCAATAAAATTGGGCACGTAGAAATACACTTGAAATAACTAAAAAATACTGCATAAAATAGCTCTCATAAAAGAAATCTCTTACTAATAAAATCCTGTCACTCGGAATATTCTTTCTAAGCCAGCAGAAGGGTATAAATGCATTAGCCTTTACCTAATAAATTCTCCATGTCGTCTGGCAACGTGCTCCATCCTGAGACTCGACGAAAGAGACTGCCCGAGAACTGTTTCAGACAGAGCTCTCGCGCGTTGAATCGGAGTGGGGGGAAGTCATGTGACATTAGTTCTATTCGTTTAGAACCCCTTACTAAGGGCTTTTTAATGCACCCTGGAGGGGAGGCCTCTTCTCACGGGAAGAGAACCTGTTAACCTTGGACTATGCTGCGTCGGGAGGAATTAAATTAGCTGTAGCTTGAGAAAAATTATCCCGAGTAAAAATTTTAATATACTACACCAGGTTATAAGCGATACTAATGATTAAGAGCATTGATAAATGTTTTGTGATGGACTGTTTATTCCCACATGCGTTTATTGCAAGCGTCATCGTCAGTGGGGTGTGGTGTTATGTGTTGGTTAGGGACAGCTCGTCTTCTTGCACAGACATGTTGTGGGTTTGTTTAATGCCGCGCTGTGTTTAATAAACTTGATGAACTGGTCTTGTATAACTGCACGCCGCTGATTTCAGTGTCTTCTGTGCTGTTTTTAAAGGCCAAACGCGCATGAGAATGAATAATTCATCACAGAAACGTTGTGAATGCTGAATTAAAGGAAATGTTTATTTCTTTGTCTCTCTAATATGTAACCGAACACTTTATCATAGCACTGGAAAATTTTATGATTTCATTAAGGATATAATCTGGAGGTGGAACATAGGTAAAAAAACCAAAATCTCGCTCCATACTGCGTATTAACAACCAATGTTAACCTGTCGCGAAGAAACTTGAGTGAATAGAGATTCATAAATATTGCAAGCGGCAATGGTGGAGTTCCTGAGAGCCATAGAATACGTGTCAAGACATATTGGCCCGTATGGGTATTAAGGGAGAAGCTGTGAAGATGGAGTGGGTTGGGTAAGTTATCGTCTTTCCTCGTTCTAGAAAATACATATTTTTATATCACATGTAGTGTAGACCATTGCTTGAATATGCTGATGTACTGCATTTGCGGTATAGAGTGGAGGAGTTGAATGGGGTGCAAACAAGAGCAGCTACAGCTGGCTCAGGAAATTACCGCACATAAACGTACTTGGTTAACTGTTTTGTGGGTTGTTTCTGACTTGCAACTAAACAAATGCTTTTGATGGCATACGCGTTTCGCCTATATTCAAGGCATCTTCAGTACCCTAGATAAACATATATACACACACATATATACAATGATGTTGTTTGATTTTACACAGTTTTCTGAAAATATTAAGTAGGTATTTACAGTTATTATATATTCATTAACACGTGCAAGTTCGTGTTTCCATACCAGCTACTCTTTTCGCACTATCAGTACTGTCCAAAGTTTGTGTAGGCTGCATTATAGGTAGTTTCACCGGCCACGAACTGTATATAAAGTTTGTTGATGTTGACATCCAAAAGTCGTGAGCCAAAGATTGTGTTGTCTAACTATTTATTATTTTGAATCTGCGGCCATTAGCTGTGTCTGTTCTGTGGCGGTATGTTTGATTATAGGATGTGTGCTATTTATTCCTGTTTTAGTGTTTTTAAACAATGTTTGGTTTGTTAGGTGTATATATTCATTCATAACTCTTTTACCATTATTGATTGCTTTTTGTATGTGAAGGTTTTCCTGAATTGTCAGCATGTTTTTGTTGTGATTATTAGTCTTTAGTATTTGCATATCCGTTTGTATATTGGTGTGTGCGTGATTGTGTTGTAACAAGTGTTCGGCGAATGTTGTGTGGTTGGTACATCTGAGAGCTCTCAGGGGTTCCTTGTATCTGGTTTCATATTTTCTGGCTGATTGCCCTATGTATATATACAGTGTCACACTGCTGGCATGTTAATTGGTATATTCCAGATGGGTGGTATTTGTTTGTAAATGTACTTCTGTTAAGCGGTTTTTGGTTCTAAATGCTATTTTTATTCCCATTTTTCCCCCATTTCGCTATCTTGTGTGTGTTTGTGTTTTGATATGTCATTGTGTACCAATATTTGTTGTCTTTTTGTGTGATGGTTTGTAGTTTTATGTGGTGGTCATTGGGTGTTTGATTTATGTTGTTGTTTGTTTGTTTTCTGATTTTTTGGTTGAGCATTTTTACTGTGTTACTATTGTATCCATTGTTCACAGCTATGTGTGTTATGGTGTTTAGTTCCTTGTTATAGTTGAGCTTAGTGAGTGGTATTTGGTTCATCCTGTGTAACATATATCTGAGTGCTGCCTGTTTCTGACTCGAGGGGTGATTGGAGCTTTGGTGGATGATTATTAGGGTTTCCTATATATGCTAAAACTGTGCTTGTTATCAAAATGTTTTACTGTAATGTCTAGGAAATGTAGTTGTTTGTTTGTTTCTGTTTCCATGGTAAAACTGATATTTTTGTGTATGTTGTTAATGTCTGTGTGAAATTCTTTTATGCGTTCTGGTTAACATTCACAGGAAGAAAGGTGAAGGTTGATGAGAGTACTGGGAGTGTTTGAGGCGTGTACTGGTTTTCAGTTTTATCTTAAACGCAGTTATAGGAGATCATATATAAAGTCTGCCTGCTCTTAGAAATATGACTTAACTTTTAATCATAATCGGAAACATCATTATGGAAGTTCTGTTTGAAAGCTCTCTATAGTTTCAGATACTTTTCAGCTTGCCCTACACATCATAGTAATTTTGTTGCGCGATAACGCAACACCTCACATGGCCCACCAAACGTCTGAACTGCTGCAGAGATTGAAGTGGGAGGTATGGCAACATCCTCCATACAGTCCAGACTCAGCGCCAGGCGACTATCACGTGTTCGGTAAGCTGGAAAAGGATCTCGGAGGACGACGATTCCGAAAAGATGAGGAGGTGAAAGCAGCTGTCTCCAGGTGGTTACATAGCGCTGGAGGTGATTTCTACGCATCCTGAATCCAAAAGCTGGTTGACCGTGCCAAGAAATGTTTACAAGACTCTTAGGGAAAAGTGAACATATATTGTCATAGCCGTGTTGGCTATGTGCAGGTTATTTAATAAATGGGGATAACTTGAAAGTGTAACTTACCTTTTGATTCACCCTAGTATTTAGGTGTAAGAATCAAGAAGAAGAAGTCATCCGGAACAAACAAGAGATTTCAAAGAAGAAGCAGATGTCTATAATCTGGACAGGTTAGTGAGAAACAGACACAATGAATCAACCAATCAATAGACATTCGACCAGAGTGTTACAGGTTGTCGTATCCCTCACACATAGAGTCGTTACAGCAGGAAGCTGAGGTTTGTATGGGGGCAGGTCAGTCAGGTTGTTGCAGCCAGTGTCGCAGCTGTCAGCGATTCGGCCACTCACCTCGTCGTCCTCGTCGTCCGCGCCGTCCCGCTCGAGCACCGTCATGGTGATGGCGGTCTGCTCGCTGAACTTGATCTCCGTCTCGAGCACGACGCGCCCCAGCTCGTCCGCCTCCTCCGACTCTGTACAGAGTGGCCGTGTCCTCGTCGCTCCAGTAGCCGCTGCCGCTGCCACTGGCCGCCTCCTCCTCCTCCTCCCCCAGGACCTCTCTTCCCGGGTGCCCTGACGCCTGCGTCAGGATGCGCAAGTCTCTCCGCACCTGAAGCATTAACCACAAATACACTCAGTGGACACAAATTCCCTGTTCAAATTCACACCAGAGCTATCACCTTGTGAAATCAACATACACTCCTGGAAATTGAAATAAGAACACATTGAAGCCGGTGTGTAAGACCCACAATACTTGCTCCGGACACTACGAGAGGGCTGTACAAGCAACGATCAAACGCACTTCACAGCGGACACACCAGGAACAGCAGTGTTGGCCGTCGAAGGGCGCTAGCTGCGCAGCGGTTGGGCACCGCCGCAGTCAGTGTCAGCCAGTTTGCCGTGGCATACGGAGCTCCATCTCAGTCTTTAACACTGGTAGCATGCCGCGACAGCGTGTACGTGAACCGTATGTGCAGTTGACGGACTTTGAGCGAGGGCGTATAGTGGGCATGCGGGAGGCCGGGTGGACGTATCGCCGAATTGCTCAACATGTGGGGCGCGAGGTCTCCACAGTACATCGATGTTGTCGCCAGTGGTCGGCGGAAGGTGCACGTGCCCGTCGACCTGAGTCCGGACAGCAGCGACGCACGGACGCACGCCAAGACCGTCGCATCCTACGCAGTGCCGTAGGGGCCGCACCGCCACTTCCCGGCAAATTAGGGACACTGTTGCTCCTGGGGTATCAGAGAGGACCATTCGCAACCGTCTCCATGAAGCTGGGCTACGGTCCCGCGCACCGTTAGGTCGTCTTCCGCTCAAGCCCCAACATCGTGCAGCCCGCCTCCAGTGGTGTCGCGACAGGCGTGTATGGAGGGACGAATGGAGACGTGTCGTCTTCAGTGATGAGAGTCGCTTCTGCCTTGGTGCCAATGATGGTCGTATGCGTGTTTGGCGCCGTGCAGGTGAGCGCCACAATCAGGACTGCATACGACCGAGGCACACAGGGCCAACACCCGGCATCATGGTGTGGGAAGCGATCTCCTACACTGGCCGTACACCTCTGGTGATCGTCGAGGGGACACTGAACAGTGCACGGTACATTCAAACCGTCATCGAACCCATCGTTCTACTATTCCTAGACTGGCAAGGGAACATTCCGTTCCAACAGAACAATGCACGCCCACATGTATCCCGTGCCACCCAACGTGCTCTAGAAGGTGTAAGTCAACTACACTGGCCAGCGAGATCTCCGGATCTGCCCCCATTGAGCATGTTTGGGACTGGATGAAACGTCGTCTCATGCGATCTGCACGTCCAGCATGAACGCTGGTCCAGCTGAGGCGCCAGGTGGAAATGGCTTGGCATGCCGTTCCACAGGACTACATCCAGCACCTCTACGATCGTCTCCATGGGAGAATTGCAGCCTGCATTGCTGCGAAAGGAGGATATACACGGTACTAGTGCCGAAATTGTGCATGCTCTGTTGCCTGTGTCTATGTGCCTATGGTTCTGTCTGTGTGATCATGTGTTGTATCTGACCCCAGGAATGTGTATATAAAGTTTCCCATTCTTGGGACAATGAATTCACGGTGTTCTTATTTCAATTTCCAGGAGTGTATTTCTTCGTGTTGCGATCCAGGACAGGCGAGTGAGGAAAGCGAAGCAATAAGAGAAGGCGATAACCAGAATAGTAGCAGTACACAGAATCAAAAGAATGTAAGGTGTCAGTATCACCGCACAAAGTACGTCGGTAATAGGAATTACCATCTCCAGGCAGCCGGAACATACTAAACCCTTGGATAATCTGCATTTAATCAGCCAGAAATCGACGCTAGAATCCACCTCCAGCAGCAAAAGATGTCGAGCAAAAAAGCTGTAAGTCAGCTATACTGATAGAATGGGTTGGATTGGAAGACGGATCGAGTTACTTAGAGAGTGTGGCAAAGGTTTTAATGGATTGCAAGAGTTCTGTCGTGCGTGTGTTGAGAGGTCGCCCTCTTCATTGCCATTATGTTCGCGGTTGTTAGCGAGGTGCCTCTTCAGCAGTTTTATCAGTATCGAAATAGTTACAACTCAATTTAGCACACATCCAGTTATTTCCATCACTCTGTGAAAATGTTTTCACATAATATATAGTTTCCAAATAAAAATAAAGAATGCTACTTTATAAATAAAGTTTAGTTGGAAGACCAACGCCGATAACTCTGCAACGTAGCTCTTTTGGTAGGCTTGTCACTGCTTAATCAGATCATACGTGTTGACAACACAGATAATACACTGACCAGCCAGAACATTATGGCTACTTACCTGCTATCGATATAACCCCGTCCAGGTGACAGCAGCGGCACATTACGAGGAACGACTGCTAGTCAGACACACGCACGGTGCATGTAGTATCAGTGAGCGTGCTATCCGCGTTTAGCATGGGGAAGGCGCGCGATCAATTTGAGTTTGACCGAGGGCAGATTGTGATGACCCAGAGCATTTCGGAAACTGCGGAACTTTTCGGATGTTCGAGCAGAGCTGTGCTGAGTGTCTTGAACAAGTGGCGAACCCAAGGTGAAACAACGTCCAAACGTGGGGGGGTTGGGCGGCCACCCCTTATTACACATGTTGTATGTAGTAGACTGGTAAAACAGGACAGGCGGCGAACTGTGGCGGAAGTAACATCAGACTTTAATGCTGGCAGAGTACAGGTGTGTCTGAACACACAGTGCAACCAAAACTCCTAACGATGGGCTTCCGCAGCAGAGGATCCATCCATAAGCCAATGTTAACACCACGAAATCGACGACTACAACTGAAATGGGCACGTGACCATCGTCACTGGACGTTGGCGCAGTGGCAGAGCGTTGCATGGTCTGATGTATCCCGATACCTTCTTCATCATGCCGATGGGAGGGTGCGAATCCGTCGTTTTCCAGGGGACAGCTTCTTGACACCTGTACTGCGGGATGGAGACAAGCTGGCGGGGGCTCATTTATGCTCTAGCGACATTCACGTGGGTCCAGTGGAGCTCGTGCAAGGCACCATGATGGCCAATAAGTATCGTACACTGGTTGCAGATCACGTACACCCCTTCATGACGACCATATTTCCCAATGGCAGTGGCATTTTTCAACAAGATGATGCGCCATGTCACAAGGCCGGGAGTGTGATGGAGTGGTTCGAGGAACACAGTGGCGAGTTGCAATTGATGTGCTGGCCCCCAACTCGCCAGATCTGAACCCGATCGAACACATCTGGGATGTGGTTGAACGTGACGTCAGAGCTGATTCCTCCCCCCTCTCTCAGGAATTTATGGCAGTTAGGTGACTCGTGTGTGCAGATGTGGTGCCAACTCCCTCCAGCGACCTACCAAGGCCTCATTGCTTCCATGCCAAGACGCGTCGCCGCTGTTATCCGTGCCAAAGGCGGACATACCGGCTATTAGGTAGGTGGTCGTAATGTCCTGGCTGATCAGTGTATTGAAAGTAAGGCAGGAAACTATGAATAGCAATTAGAATAGAAATAAAACTATGCAGCTATTAAATAATTATACACACCACAGCGCGCAGTGCGTTACGTGGTCCGTGACGTGTCAGGCGGTATACTGACTGAGGCAACTCGGAAAGTGTGCCCCGAGGCCCTCAGACGGTTCGCCTCACTGGAAGCCAATCGATGCCCAAGGACGTCTCATTGTTGTCGCCTTTCTTACAGAAACTGCGCAGTGATTCGCGGAAGAGGATCGATACTGCAACGGCCCCAGGTGGTAAGTTGTTCACCCCCCCCCCCCTCACCTCGTCATTCAAGGTGCGTTCAGTGCACACATTCGAAGCCCGACAACATATGAATAGGACAGACATGATAAAAGAAAACAAAATAATTGTACTATCTTATATATAAAAATGAATGTTTGTTTGTTTGTATGTTGGTCTTCTATGGGTTCCTATACCATTCATCCGATTACGATGAAACTTTAGTGAGTTATTCTGTGCACGAATACGAAGGTTTCTAACAAAACAAAAAAGAAAAAAACACCAGATTCCACCCATTACAAGCCTTAATTTTATACGAAGCCACGTTTTTTTATCCGATTTCAATGCTCTGTTGTACACGTAGACATTAAAACAATACTGTCTAAATTTGATTTCCAGAAATCAAACCCCTCTCTCCCTTTCCACCCCATTAATTTTTGTCAATGATCTTTACACAAACGTATAGTTTCAATCCGATTTCGAAGGAACTTTTCACACGGATACTTTAAAACAAACAGAAAAGTAGTGTCTACGTTTGGTTTACAAAAATCCAACTCTTCTCCCTCTTTACTGCCACCTATCTTAAATTCAAAAGTTCTTTACAGAAGCTCACAGTTTTTATCAGATTTTTGGTGGAACACTGCACACGTATACTTAAAATCGAAGAGAAATGTATTGCCTACATTAGGTTTACAAAACCCACCCAATCTCACCCACCACCATTCTAAAAAAAAAATTATCACATGAAACCATTCAGTTTTTCCAGAATATCTCGAAAATAGATGGTGAATTGGTTATGCAGAATATTTACAACATTCCGATCAAAACGGATAACACATCAGAACATTCATATCCAGACTCCGAGCAGCAAACGGACAAACAAAAAATCTACAAGCTTTTTTTTTTTTTTTTTTTTTTTAAATGAAATAATTTTTTTTTCCTTTCCTTTCATTCCACAGCAAGAAATAAAAATTACACTTTGCACGCATGCAGGGCAAAGCTAGTTTAGCAATGAAAATTACAACACAAGGCTGAAGAAAAAAACGTTGTAATAAGCATAATAACACTGACCACAACATAATTCTTCAAGAAGAAAAACCTTAAGGAGTGAAATATTTACATTTTTCTTTAAAATGTAAGACTGTGTGACTGCAAATAAAAGAATCTGTGTAAGAAAATCCTGGGGCTTAAAAATTCCCGGTCCGAACGAAATGTAAAAAACTGTTGAAAATTAAGTGGAAAAATGGCGTTCGAGTTGAACGAATTTACAAATGGTGGGTGAAGAAAGAGTTACCGTCAGCAACCTGACAACAGGAAGATGCAGGATGGTCTAGCACACTTCGATAGTATTAATAGTGGAACAAAAAAAGAACAGAATACTAAAATTAAATTAAGATTGTAGATTCCAATGGATATGGTACCGAAGAGCACGGTCAGTAACCGATATGATAAAGGAGCTGGAATGAGATTCATTGGAAGACAGGAGGAGGGTGAAGAGGATTATGGGAGTGTGCGAGGTGTATACTGGTGACGAGGCATGGAAAGATATTGGCGAACAAATGGAGCAGTGCATGGAAAAAAAGAAGAAAAAAGATTGAATTGAACTGGAATCAATTGCAATGGAGCACACGCTACGATGGGAACTTTCCCAGTCATCTGATTACCCCTTTATTATCTTCTTTATTATTGCCTTACATACTTTGAATGTTAAATTCATCCATTCGTTTTCTTTTACCATTTACGAATTTTAACTTTAAATTCCTTCAGCGTAAAATCATTTATCACTTTCCCGTGATATTTTTTCCAACTTACCCACAAAAGAAAATTTTTCCACTACCTTATGCATGAAATCGAGTGCCAGATTGTGGTCATGGTCATCTTTTCGCTTCATACACCTGTCCTAAATTCTTCCACCAATCAGGGGCGTAGCTGCTATGGGGCTAGGCGGTTCAGTGCGTCGGTGCCCCTACGCCCAGGGGCCCCCCAAGCATACCTCAGGGGGCCCCAAGCGCACCTCTGAGGGCCCCCAAGCGCCGTTCAAGGCCCACGAGCCTTCATGGCAAACTGGCGACTTTTTTTCTAGCTCTACAGTCGTCTAAGGGGGCCCCTGGGACACAGGAAGCCCCTCACTAAGGGCCCTCTCACTGCTCAGGGGGCCCCCAGCAGGGGGCCCCTATGCACAACTCAAGGGCCCCATCCTCAGCTCAGGGGGCACTTACCAGCAACACAAAGGGAAAAAAAAGTTCGCCCATCTGGTCTGAGGGCCCAAAAGAAATTTTTTCAACCGGGGCCCTTGTTGACCAATATCTTTTAACAGCTCATCACCACATTGTACACTCCCAACACTCTCTTCGCCACCGTCCTATATTCCAGTGACTCCCATCACAGCTCCTTTGTCATATCAGTGACTGACTGGGTCCTGCGTTAGTTGCTTTCCTTTGTCAACAATGCCATACAAATTATTATTGTTATTACTCATTATTGCCCTCGAGGATAGTGTTTAATCTCAAATTATTCAGTTTTTTGTATTTGTCTTCTTTCTCTCCTCTTCCCAAAACCTCTTCATACTTTCCTATTTCCTTTGTTGTGTCCAGTTTGTTCCTGTTTTCTTCCATTTTTTAAATTTTGTGTTCATAATTTTGTTCCTGAATTGTCCCGTTTCCTGCGTCGTTTCTTTCCTAAGTCCTCTTCCACTTCAGGGAACCAATTGGTTTTTCTAAGTGAACCATTTAACACATAGAAGATCCTCTTTGTGAGTCTAGTGATGTTCATTCTCTGCAAATGTCTACAGAATTGTAATCTGCGTCTTCTGATCACGCCTGTCAGTCCATCTGCGTGTTTTTATAGTTCTTTCGTTGGCCTTTTCATACATATGCCGTCGTTAAGCATTGCTCAAAAAATTATTTTTATTATTATTTTATTTGAAATTCTAATCGGATACCACTAACAGCACGTTGTGTTGATGAGGCTTCCCTGTGTTGTCAAAGCTCTGTAATAAATAATTCTTTCTTCCCGTACACTGTTACCGCTGCGAAATATAGAACACCGCACGAATCAATTGCAACAGCTCAAATGGAAAGCTGTGAAAAGTTCAAAGGTGGATTTAACTGCGAAGAAAAACACTACGCTAGCTATATAGTCCCCACGCTGCCAGTATTCAGCCGCGTTCTAAAATTAAATTCTGACGTTTCTGCTGAACTGGTTAGTCCTTCTTCTAAGACTAATCTGCACTTCGATGTGTTTTACATGTTAACATGGTTTACGAGATTCTGTGCAGCTGTGGGTTGGTCTATAGAAATGATGACCAACCTTTGTTGATCTGCGTGCCATTTTTTAATAAATAAATGTTGAATGAATCCATGACGTACCAACAAACAATCATGATTTAGTAATTCATGGGAACAGAAACAAAACTAAATACTATCACCTTAAAACTTTTCGAACCAGATACATACTTTTTTTTATACTAAGCAATAATAATATCAACATTCTTGTGTTTATCTAAGTAGTAGAAACTAGTGCAGCTTCCATTGTTGCAAATTAGATGCCAAATAGCTTATATTAGGGTCATACTTTGTTAGTTTTAGCACCATGCAGGCAGAAGTCGAGTCATCTAAAAACGGTTTGGAAGCGAGTCTTTGATATTATTCTGGTTCGCATTTTTGACAAAGAGATCTGTGATTTGTTTCATAGTGATTTATTGCAGATGGTGTTCTACATATTACTGATATAGAACATAAAGCACACAGCACTTCATAACTTTTATTAATACAGTAGAACTCCAATTGTCCGAACTCCGATTATAAGAATCGCTGTTTATCCGAATTGTTTTTTAATTAAGATAGAAACGTACTGCTAAAAAGCTTCCCCTATTTCATAAAAAACAACCCAAAGCTTGGATGATAGCAGCATTGTTTACATAGTGGTATGGCGAAATTTTCATCCATGAAGTGAAAAAGCACCAAACATCTCTTGGAAAAGAAGGAAGTGTCGAGGAAGACGTTGACCTTAATATCGAAGTTGAAGCAGACACGGGACCATCAGTGTTGATGTGAATGGAGCGTCAATTCAAGTTGACCACCTGTAACTTCTCACTGTCAAGCGTTTGCGCGACTAGGCTGCCCGAAAACGAATGAATACAGTCAAACAGCTCACTTTGATAGAGATGTTCAGCAAGCAATGACATATTTACAGTAGAGTATGTACATACTACACTCATGTATAGCACTTGTAAGTACGCTTCGCATGTAAAAGTGTTGCCTATTCATTTAATTAATTAAAAGCTTTTTTCTCCCATTTTCAGCTCGTACTTCCAATAATTAATTAAAATAGGCCCTTTTTCGGAAAAAATCCAATTATCCGAATTTTCTCGCTATCCGAATGGGGTCCGGTCCCAATTGATCCGGATAATTGGAGTTCTACAGTACTGCCATATTTCTCAGTCCACCAAGGTTGAAATTTTCTATTAAACTTATCTTGCACTTTTTGTTTTTTTTACCGAATTATCCGTGTTGAATAGTTGTACATATAAATTAAACAAACTTAAACAAGCAGCTGTCTTAAGGGAATTCGTTTAAAAATGAAAGAACTATGCGTAATTGGAAAAAGCACTTAACGACGTCAACAAATCAACAACTGACTAAGTTGACTCAGGGCTCCCTGAACTTCCTCACTCATTCCATTCGGTCAGAAATTCGCTCGAAATCCACCTCTTATACTCAATCGAGTCTTAACGGCACCGGTAGTTTCGTTCACGAAGAACTTTGTTACTATATTCTTAAATTATGCAGATGAAAAAATAAAGTAATCACATCCATTAGGTACCTTCTTCATCGGCATGCGTGCCATTGGTTCACCATTCCTGGACTGTACTGTCGAGAGCGTCTCTACAAATCAAACAACAGGGACGGTTTGACCATTGCGAGGCGTTCTTCACGGCTGGTTAGGCATCGAGTTTCAAAACACCAGACTTCTTTCTACGCAACATCAGGGCTGGCTGAGACGGACAAAGGAGGCGCGAGACATCGCTAAACCCCTTAATAATATCAACCGGGACAGGGGCCTGAAACTTCGAGATGCGTGGCACCCCTAGGGAACAACCCACCCCCACCGAGACACTCAGCCACGTGACAGCCTGCGCTCTCCTGATTGGCCGGACTAGTCAGACCTTCCAGAAGACCATCGGTTGGGCCTAGCAGACCGTGTATAGTATATCTAACCTGGGGAGCTATGTGGTGACTGAATCGGCAGCATAACACCATTGGGAGTTGGAAAGTGTGGAACTTTAAATAGCCGGAAAAACGAGAAATTACAAATGTAAACGAAATATGCTCGTCCATTTCAATAATGAGAAGAATTTTGGGCTGTGGAGGGATATCTTTCATCAGATGTTCCCGCTGTGGAAGCACTTTATGTTTTAAATGTTTGTATTGCGCCTATCATAAAAAAAAGTGTTAATCCTTTGAAGAAAATCAAACAATTATTTTGGAGAACTTTTGGTAAAAAATGAATCTGAAATTGTATAGACAGCAAATAGTAACGAAGAGAAATATATGCATAAAATAAAAGTATTTTCATAAAGAGGGGATCGAACCAACGACTTTTCGTGTACTGTTACATCCATATTTACTTATTATTTATTTCTCGTATGCACCTACATCCATAAAACCACGCGGTTATTTGGCATCATTAAGGTACAGGGCTCTTCTATAAGTATAGAGAACCTATTCAAAACTTCACATTTTTTAACTCTCATTTTCTTGCAAACCAAAGCCCACTAGGGCGATCGGTGGTAGGGTTAGTTCCCTGATGTGTTACGCTATACATCCGCCTTGATTGTTATCACATTCCAAATTCGTCACCGAAGACCTCTATTCGGAAGTGCAGTTTCACCCACGGAGAAGGCCAAAAAGTCGGTATTTAACACTATATCTGTGGCCAGGGAATTTGGCGGGTGAATGCAGATCGCGGTGTTGCCGCACTTCGGAACATTCTCGCGTAGCGCTCTCTAACACTAGAAAATGGAATCGTTGAGCTTCCTATGTTGCCTAGTACGAGCATCAGCGCACAACTGCACTGATGAGCAGAAATATCATGACCACCTGCTTAATAGCTTGTTAGTCCACAATTGGAACGCGATACTATAGCGTTTCGGAGTGACATGGATTCGACATATCCTTGGTAGCTTTCCGTGTAGCACAAGATGTCTACGCACTGGTCACGCAATTCCCTCTTTTTTTTTTATTTACGGCTTTACGCCTCGTCGACGGCTAAGGTCATTAGATGCGGGATGAGACTGGGGATAAGGAACGGGAAGGAATTTGGCCATGGCCTTTTTGAAGGAAGCGTCCTGGCATTCGCCTGGAGTGATTTGTGGGAACTATGGAAAATCCAAATCTGGATGCCCGAACGGGGATTCGAACCGGCGTCCTCCCGAATGCGAGGCCAGAGCGTTAACCACTCATCCACCACGTTTGGTCCCGTAAATTAAGGGCCGGTGGTTTGTGGGCGTGGCGCCTGAAAACGAGCATCTCGGAAGCGGCGAGGCTGGTCGGTTGTTGGAATACTGCCGTAGTGGCTGAACGACGGATAAGTCACGAGTAGGTGACAAGGTGGTGGACGCCCACGTCTCATCACAGAACGTAGAGTTCGGAGACTTGCACATTAGGTAAATATAGTTGGCGATCTTCGACAGATTCGACTGCAATGCTAGTGTAGGTACGGGTAAGCCTCCGACCTCCACGTTCTGTGATGAGGCGTGGACGTCCACCATCTTGTCACACAGTCATGGTTTCACCGTCCTTTATCCACACTGCATAGATGCTCACTACAGTAGCACGCGAACAGCCGACCAGCCTCGCCGTTTCCAAGATGCTCGTTCCCAGGTGCCGCGCCCACAGACCACTGGCTCGTAATTTAAGGGAATTGCGTGACCTGTGTGTGGACATCTGGTGCCAGACAACTCCGGAAACCTGACAACGACTTTTCGAATCTATGCCACGCAGGATCGCTGCTGTATTGCGCTTAGAAGTTGGACCAACACACTAATAGGCAGGTGGTCATAATGTTTCGGCTGATCAGTGTATTACTACAAGCTAGCGGGTTAATTTACCTGTTTTTTTTTATCTGCTTTTACGTCTCTCAACAGCGAGGTCTTTAGAAACGACAAAGGATGGGGGGCAAGGAATGGGAAGGAATCTGGCCATGGACTTTTGAAGGAAGCATCCCGGCATTTGCCTGGAGTGATTTGAGAAACCATGGAAAACCCAAATCTGGATGCCCGGACGGGGATTCGAACCGCCGTCCTCCCGAATGCGAAGCGAGAACGCTAACCGTTACACCGCCACGCTCGGTAATTTACCTGTTAAATGCGCGATTTCGTAATGGCGTTTGAAACCATCAGCCTATACTTCTGGCCACAGCTGCTGGCCGTGGCTCCGTCTCGACAGCAAGGGAACTGTTGATTGCGGCTGCGGAAGCCGTCGGTTACAACACGCTACCTGTTGACGTGATCTCAGTTACAGAGAAATCATGCACCTCGGAATGTCACCGGGCCGAGTATGATGCTCGCCACAAAGATGGGAACAGAAAGAAATGCTGTTCGGGTGGACTGCGAGGGACTGCCACTGACGGATGCGTCCCTCTCGCGAGGGCGGGTGACTGCTGGAGACCACGTGACGGTGAGCGCCGTGGCTGGCGATATCGAGCGACTGCTGTCGCCTCCTCGGCTCAAAGACGGCCGATCGATCGCCTCCTTCGACGCGAGGCCCGCGTCCATTAATTAAGCGGCGGCAGGAAGAGACTACAGCAGGCCGCCAACATCATAAACTGGAAATACAGCGCCAGTTGGCTGTTCCCACCCGTGCACAAAACGTTACGATGCCAAAACACTTCTCCTCATTCTTCTTGTTTTGCATACTACGCCTTCTTCTCGAATTTTTTACAGATCACTTCACTCATTCCTCCCGAGGGTTCCAAACGGGTAGCCACTGGTTAATGAAAAGCTATGCATGAAAATGCTAACAGAACTGTAATGTCTATTAGAGAACGGTGATAAATAAAATAAATTTCGATGACATAATACCGAACTTTATAATCTATAACCTTTCGAAGTTTTTCTTATCAGAAATTGAAAGGTAATAGTTACTGGAAAATACACCGAAGGGCCAAAGAAACTGGCAGAGGCATGCGTATGCAAACACAGAGATATTTAAACACTCAGAGTACGGTGCTGTGGTAAGCAACACCTATATAAGACAACAGGTGTCTGATCGATTACTGCTGCTACAATGGCAGGTTATCACGATTTAAGTGAGTTTGAACGTGGTGTTATAGACGGCGTACGCGAGATGGGACACAGAATCTCCGAGGTAGCGATGAGGTGGGGATTTTCTGGTACCACTATTTCACGAGTGCATCGTGATTATCGGGAATCCAGTAAAATTTCAAATCTCCGAAAGAGCTGTGACCAGAAAAAGATCCTGCAAGAACGGGACCAACGACGACTGAAGACAATCGTTCAACGTGACTGAAGTGCAACCCTTCGGTAAATTGCTGCGGATTTCAGTGCTGAACCATCAACAAGTGTCAGCGTGCGAACTATTCAACGAAACATCATCGATATGGGCTTTTGGAGCCGATGGCCCATTCGTGTACCCTTGCTGAGTGCACGACACAAACCTTTACCCCTCGCCTGGATACGTCTAGATACGACTTTGACAGGTGACACGTATGTACGCATCCTGGCTGATCACGTGCATCCATTCATGTCCATTGCGGATTCAAAAGGACTTGGGCAATTCCAGCAGGACAATGCGGCACCCCACACGTCAGAATCAATACAGAGTGGCTCCAGGAACACTCTTCTGAATTTAAACACCTCCGCTGGTCACCAAACTCCCCAGAAATGAGCATTATTGAGCATATCTTTGGAGTATTTATTCGTAGCTAAATTACTTTATGCATGAATTCTTAATATTCTTAATTTTTCTCTCATCTGTTCCTCACCGAGATTGGTGGTGTAACGGTTAGCGTTCTGGCCTCGCATTCGGGAGAGCGGCGGTTCGAATCCCCGTCCGGGTATCCAGATGTGGGTTTTCCATGGTTTCCCAAATCACTCCAGGCAAATGCCGGGATGCTTCCTTCAAAAATCCATGGCCAAATTCCTTCCCATTCCTTGCCCCCCATCATTTCCCGTCTCTAAAGATCTCGCTGTTAAGAGACGTTAAGCAGTTAAAAAAAGAAATACATGTTCCTCAGATGGAATGATCAATCCATTTTGATTCAGTTCAATAAATAATCTCCTCAAATGATTTTTTCCCCCCAGAGTTGTTGATTTATTTCTTGTTATTCGTGTTCAACAGTCCTTCCTTCATATTTCCGATGAACATAAAAAATCAACCATATGGCCGCATTTCCTTCCTGGTTTTCCATGATGAACCAAAAAAAAAAATATGGAACCAGCCAAAAAGCAGTGAACGCTACTTCAGCCAACATTAAAGGGACCAGCGATTCAGCTGTCAGACGAGGCGACAACAGCGCTGTGAAGCGGTCAATGAGTCACGTGACAGCCACAATCGCGCGCTACTAGCGACATGGAGGAAGGAAATATATGGAGAAGTGACGTTAAATCGGTGAAGCAGGCTCGCGCATGCGCAGTGGCGGCAGCGGCGATATTGCACTTCCAAACAATTGCGATGTTCACATTGTGTTAGATGTAGTGATTATTTCATTTTGTAATGTGTATAAGTGTTTTATAATGCCATTTTGTGTTGCGTACGGTTGCACAAATTGGCCAGACACGAAAGAACCTGGAATATCATTTCATAAGTAAATTGAATTCTAATTATCGTTGTTGAAGTGAGCTGTAGAAGTTGCAAACTTCGGTGCCTGTCTATAAATATTTAGTCATAGCTCTCAATGGGATGACTTTGTTCTCAAATTTTTGTTTGTGTAGTATAGAAAATCAGCATACCTTGCTATTTTGCACATAATAGACTAGCATTACTTTTTAACTAGTGTTGAAAACGAGATTTAAGTGAATTTAGTGAAGATTCAGTGAATTTAGTATTGCGCTTTCTTTCGTCACGTTGCAGTTTATACTGTATGATGAAATGAAATGTGTTAAATTATGCTATGCAATCTAAGAATCTTGATGAAGCAAACGATGTTGTTACTGCAAATACAGTTTGCGATTCAAATACGCGTGTGAGGGTATGTCTACATAGTTTGATTCTGTAACGGCAATTTAATGGAGATTGTGGTTAGGTCTAAATGCAGTCTGTACCAGAATGGTTTTGTTGTTCCTTGAGGGACAAAGAATTTATCTATTACTGTTAGTAATTTCATGAGAACCAAGTTAGTGACGAAACGTATATCGCTATGGAAACTACTTCCAGCCATTTCCAATTAAGCTTACGATGTATGTTAACAAGATAACTATTTTTATTCTGGTCTAGGCCGCATTTCAACCTAACCACAAGTGGTAGTAAAAAAAACTGAAATATCCATTCTGCATGTAATTTATTGTAGCTATGGCAGAATTAATTTTTGGTCCAGGCCGCATATCAACCCAATCCTAGTATATCCCGAAAACTAAGCAAGATATCGAAAAATTTTATTCTTTATTTTCGATTTGTCTCGTCGTGTTACATAAGAATCGATCATTAAATTTGACTTTTGCGAAATTTTTCTTCTCCATTTCAACTCAAGACACCTTACTTTTGATACAGTATATCTCTAGATCTAGGTGAGATATCGAAAATTGTTATTCTTTATTTTTCATTTGTCTCGTCTTTTTAAATAAGAATCCATCATCAAATTTGACTTTGACCAATTTGTTCTTCTGAATTTCAACAAAAACCATTTCACATTTGGGACAGAATATCTCGAAAACTAAGCAGGATATCAAAAAAAATTATTCTTTTCCTTTTTTTATTTGTCATATCGAGTTACATAATAATCCATCACCAGATAGCGGCGTCACGTTTATCCTAGAGTTCCCTTGAGGTTTTTGTACATATTCCCCGTGTCTGTATGGAAGCGGCCATCCCCCCCCCCTCCACCACCCTGCTTCACTTCAATGAGTGGTGAAGGTCTCTTGCGTCGTCTCCATATATTTCCTTCCTCCATGACTAGCGATGAGAGTTGAACGTGTTCAAATAGAATCGCTGATATTTTTGGTAGCTGCTAGTCGAGTCAGTAGCAGTAATTACTCTGTCACACGAAGCGATTAATCGCTGCTATTCAAGTAGCAGCAACAAACATCGCCCCGTGTGACCGAGGCTTTAAACTGAACGGTAGTTCTTGGAGGCTGTGAGCGGTTTGTTTAGCCAGGGAATCGGACGGCGTGCGGTGTCGTTTGAACTAAGTTCAATCGAGTGAGCTCCAGCAATAACAAAAGTGTCGTTGCGGCCGGATATTCTGATCGCTTCCCCGACGGCCTCACAAAGCTGTGCACTTTTACAGAGGAAAAAATAAAATAAAAAAATAAAATAATAATAAAAAAAGTTAATAGTAATTTGCATTTGATTTAAGGCAGAAAGTTTTAAATAAATAAATAAATGTAAAACTAACAATGCTTTATTACCAACTATCTCAAGAATTCCCAGCAACCAGAGCAGTATTTCATTGACGCTTTGAAATAGCCTTTTGGGGTCGAAAATATTCCGGTACTAATTTAAGGGGGAAAAATATTTAAGGGTAAATAGAAAAATACACTCATCAGCCAGAACAGTATGACCACCTACCTAATAACCGGTACGTCCATGTATTGGCACGGAAGCAATGAAGCCTTGGTAGGTCGCTGGAGTGAGTTGGCACCACATCTGCACACACAAGTCACCTGATCCCCGTAAATTCCTGAGAGAGGGGGGAGGAATCAGCTCTGACGTCACGTTCAATCACTTCCCAGATGTGTTCGATCGGGTTCTGATCTAGCGAGTAGGGGAGCAGCACATCAATTGCAACTCGCCACTGTGTTCCTCGAATCACTCCATCACACTCCTGGCCTTGTGACATGGCGCATTAGCTTGCTTAAAAATGCCACTGCCGTTGGGAAACTTGGTCGTCATGAAGGGGTGTACGTGGTCTGCAACCAGTGTACGATACCTATTGGCCGTCATGGTGCCTTGCACGAGCTCCACTGGACCCATGGATGGCCACGTGAATGTTCCCCAGAGCATAATTGAGTCACCACCAGCTTGTCTCCGCCCCGCAATACAGGTGTCAAGAAGCTGTTCCCCTGGAAAACGACGGATTCGCACCCTCCTATCTGCACGATGAAGAAGGTATCGGGATTCATCAGGTCATGCAACGCTCTGCCACTGCGCCAGCGTCCAGTGACGATGGCCACGTGCCCATATCAGTCGTAGTTGCCGATGTCGTGGTGTTAACATTGGCACATGCACGTGTCGTCGGCTGCGTAGGCCCGTCGTTAGGAGTGTTGGGTGCACTGTGTGTTCAGACACACTTGTACTCTGCCCAGCATTAAAGTCTGATGTTAGTTCCGCCACAGTTCGCCGCCTGTCCTGTTTTACCAGTCTGCCCAGCCTACGACGTCCGACATCTGTAATGATGGGTGGCCGCCCAACCCCTCGACGTTTGGACGTGGTTTCACCTTGGTTTCGCCACTTGTTGAAGACACTCACCACAGCACTCCTCGAACACCCGACAAGTCGTGCAGTTTCCGAAATGCTCGTCCCGAGCCTTCGGGCCATCACAACCTACCCTCGGTGAAACCCAGACAGATCGCGCGCCTTCCCCATTATAAACACGCTCACTGATACTGCATGCACCGTGCGTGTGTCTGACTAGCAGTCGTTCCTCGTCATGTGACACTGCTGGACGGGTTTATATCGATAGCAGGTAAGTAGCCATAATGTTCTGGCTGATCAGTGTAAATGAAAGTAACTGCATTTGAGATTAATATATGAAATCAGTTTAAATTTAAGTAAAGCGAATTGATAGTACACTGAAAATAACCATTCGTTTTATTGAAAGTGAGCCAGTGAACCGTTAAAAAGACCGAGTTTTTATCACTGAGTGATCAAATGAGCACCGCTCTTTTTAGTGAGTCACTTTGCCCACCTTACCCACGTAGTTTCCAAATTGTTTATGGAAGGATTTAGAGTCTTGATATGGAGGAGGTGATGGATTGTCGTGCGGTATCAAGCTACGTCACTACTCAGTATTACCCTTTTCGCGTCGGTCCCTCGACGCGGGATGTGTCATCCGTCCCGGCGCCCGTGTTGCCGCCACTGCCGCGCCGCGGCGCCACTGTCTCCTCGCAGTCTGAGCGCTTCCGAGCCGCCGGAGTGGTGGGGGTAGTGGGGACTGGAGGGGGTGTCAACACGGCGAGTAGGTCAGCGAGGGCGCGCGTTAATCAAGACTCGACTCGCAAATATTTGGCCACTCCGCTTCCATCACGGCTCGATCACGCATGTCTCGCTTCCATGGCTCCAAATTAACACCCGCTGCACGCATTAAAACGGTAGACTTGTACACGCTTCAGATGTTATCAGGAGGCTTACCCAATCCTATTATCAAATGTTTCCCAGACTTTAATTTAACTGCGACAATATTACAGAACATCTTGTTTAACATTTCATCATTTCATCTTTATTTATCATAAATTATTAAAGTGCAATTTCAACACCCATGAAGCACCGTCTACATATTATAATTTTTAAGTCCGAGCGTGGTGGTGTAACGGTTAACGTTCTGGTCTCGCATTCGGGAGGACAGAGGTTCCAATCCCCATCCGGGCATCCAGAGTAGGATTTTCCATGGTTTCCCCAAATCACTCCAGGTGAATGCCAGGATGCTTCCTTCAAAAGGCCATGGCCGAATTCCTTCCCATTCCTTGCCCCCTATCCTTTCCCGTCTCTAAATACCTCCCTGTTAAGAAACGTTAAGCAGTTAAAAATATAATAATTTTTAAGTCCTTCAGAGTTTTTCTTAAATTATTCATCACTTCTATCAGTATTTTTTTTTAATCTCCCTTAGCTAGGAAAAAAAAAAACTTCCCCACTCGCCTAGGCATGATATCGAGTGCCAAGTTGTGGTCATGGTCATCTTTTCCCTACCATGCCATTCACCTCTCTTAATTCTTCCACTAATACCTTTGCAAGACTCATCGCCAATATACAAACTCCCTTCATCCTCCCTGTTTTACAATGAATCTCATCCCAGCTCCTTTATCATATCAGTCACCACCAGTTATGGTCTGCAGTAATTTCAAGAGAAAAATCTAGCAGCCCTACTCTGCACCCTCTCCAACTCCTGTATTTGATACCCAAAACGTGGGTCCCATACTACACTACCATATTCGAGCAATGGTCTGACCAAAGTTTTGTAACCCAGTTCCTTTACTTCTCTCGTAGATCTCCTCATCACTCTCTCCAATGAGTTAAGGATTTCGAAACCTTTTCCTGCTACCTGTCCTGGGTCTTTCCCAGTCGAGTTTGTTTTGCCATCGCATTTATATTTCAAGTATTCAGCAAGCAATTCTTTCCCCAACTTAAAATCACGATCAATCTTTAGTTATTTATCTATATTGACTCTTCTCTGCATTTATCTTCATCCCATGTTGACCTACTCATCGACATATCCTGTCCAGATCACCCTCCAATTGTTCACAGTCATCAATAGTTTTGATCCTTCTATATAGTATTATGTCATATGCAAACAACCTAAATTCCGATAGTAATACACCAACACAAGCATTCATTAGAATGATGAATAGCAATGGTCCCAATACGCTACCCTGTGGCATTATCATTTTAACTTCCACACCTTTCGATACTGCATTTCCCACCCTAACTTTTTGATTCCTACCATTTAAGAATTTATCTACCCAGTAAGTCACTTTTTCCTCTACTACAATAGTTTTTATCTTATTTTGACAATTTTATTGCTGACTCTATCAAAATCCTTTGAAAGATTAGTAGGACACTATCAATTCAGTCTCCCTTGTCCATTTCATCCGAAATGTGTTGCATACAACATACATACTGTAATGTCCTACAGAGCACGTCGGCTCGCTGGCGCGGAGGTATGCTGCCCGACACTGTGTGTATCTGAGGGCCAGTCGATGATAGAAGGCAGACGCCTGTCCCCAGAGACATGTTTGGTTTGGCGCAGGGGCGCGTGACACAGACCGCCCTCTCTTCTCGCGATATTTTTGTTTTTTTCTGGAGGGCTTGCCGTATGTGGTACAGTGTGGGACAGCCAGAGGATGGAGGGGATGGCATCTATTCCTCGGAAGTGTTTCTTTTGCTATGTTCTATGTCGTCGGGAGAGGGGAGAACGTTGCTGGACGCCCGAGAGCAAGGTTGTGGGCAGTGGCTGCTGCTACAAGTGATAAACGGAGGTAGCTGTGTGTATCAGCCGCCTACGCCGCCGCCGCCGCCGCCGCCGACCAGTGTCCTGCCGGGTAATGTGTACCGCCTGCTGATATAGAGACTTACTGCAACATCTCAAAACCCTGGAAACTGCCCTGAGAGACTCATGCCAGAATTAAAGAGCTATTAGCCTGGGTGCCTATCATATGTTTGCCATACATTTGTGATCTTGAAATTACAATAATTTTGTCTTAATGAATAAATTCATTTTCTTTTAATGTGAACCCATTTTTTTGTGTGATCCCCTGAGAATTGTCATGTGAAGAGCCCATCATAAATATTATTGAATTAAAATAAATTAACTTTTGCAAGCTGGCACCCTACAAGGTGTCTTTCAAATCAAAACTAATACCCCGGTCAAACAGGATATTATAATACTAAATGAGATTCGCTTGACTATCGTTGCCTGAATCCTTGCCTTCCGTAGCAGCAGTCATCTGGAAAAGCATTAGTCCCAGAGTATGTGGAAGTTGTTGTCCTGTTGCGCATCTCCTTCAATTTCACATGTGGTTGTCATTACTTGGCTTGTCATTTCAGGATCTGCCGGGTTCGGACGGTGATTGTACTTTTTGTTTTGCTAAACTGTAGCGCTATCCTTTGTTTGGTGATGTTTGTTTCAGAAATCTCCAATGTCTCGGCAGAAAGGTTCTTATGACTTGGCAATGAGAGCTGTGGTAAGTTTTGTCAGCAGTTCTGTGATTGTAGTAAACTTTTCTCGATTTTCTAGCATTATTTTTCAATCCGTATAGGGCCGCGTATGACGACTATTTAGCTTACTGCTGTGTCGAAGATTCTTGGGTGCGTTACAACTACAGTAATACGCAGCATACAGTCCGTCACAGTTGCAATCTGCCATCATGTGTTGACAGTCATCGGACGCAACTTTCCTTGTTGGTGCTTTCCGGCGGGTGTCCGCACTTTTGGCAGCGGTAACATTGCCGGTGTGAAGGTTTTGGGTTTGTTATTTTATCATATTTTCTAGTTGACGTGGACCATGGTTTGTTAAGATTAGTCTTCCGGTGGCATCATTCTAAAACACCTTGGTAACCACCATCGGTTTTTTTTTTTTTTTTTTTTTTTTTTTTGTACGTACTTACAGGTTTACGATACAATTACAATCAGCAGGAAACTGTGGTGACGTTTAATACCACTATTATTGTACAAAAGAATCACTCACTTTCAAAACTCGATGTATTCCAAAGTGTTATACTTAAACATATGATTGTTATATGAAAATAACCACAAAATATCAAAGTTTTATGTTCACTCTACAAATGTTCTATATGTGCTCCCTTGATCACACGTCCAGGCGGTAGTTCAATCCAATCCACACATTTTGTAGCGTGATCCTGTCAGTGTTCATCAATGCATCACTGGTCCGATTCTTCAGCTCTTCTATCGTTTTTGGTAGTGGGGGTACATAAACAATGTCCTTAATGTGTCCCCAAAGGAAGAAGTCACACGGCGTTAAATCCGGCGACCTGGGAGGCCAGGGTAAGAAGGCAAGGTTATCATCATCAACACGCCTCCTGGTGTACGAAGTTGAACTAGTGCTGCCACGCCTCCTGGTTCACAAATTTGAATATTTTGTGGTTATTTTTATATATCAATCATATTTGTAAGTATAATACCTTTGAATAAATCGATTTTTGAAAGTGAATGATTCTTTTACAGTAACCATGTATTGTGAGCAGGACCGGTCGTGAGACTAGAAAGCTCCTTCCCACACTAAATGTGTATGGCGCGCAAATAACATATCGGGAAACGATGCTGTTTATCAGGTTGATTATTAGTTTATTACGAAGTCACGCTACCCTTTATATGCTGAAGAGGAGTGCTCTTTAGGGCGTAATGTCACACAATTGCCCTATTAGCTCATGTGAGAAATTCTTCTACCTATAATTGCTATCCTCATTATTGGGGAAGGGGGGGGGGGAGGAAAGGAGGAGTCGGCAATAAGCCATGATCGTGCAGGACGTCGGTATAGCTTGCTTGAGTCTTGGCTCACAGATAATCATCCTATTTTGCACCAGATTATTATATGGGGAATCCATGGAAAACCCAAATCTTGATACTCGCATAGGGATTCGAACCGGTGACCTCCCGAATGCGAGGCCAGACCGCTAACCGTTACACCACCACGCTCGGTCTCATGGTGAACAGTGGATTGTATTATTGAATGACACAAGATATATATTTTCTATTTCAGTTACCATAAACCTTCGATTACAAACAAATTCACCATATACCACGAAAGTGGAGAAATAATAATAAATAACAATAATATTATTAATAATAATAATCATCAGTACTCTACTTTTAAATATTTATATAATAAAATAGTTGAAATAGAAGAGGTCTTAAATCATCCGGGGATCAGCAAGGAAATGACACAGGAAAGGGGACAATTCAGGAACAAAATTATAAACACAAAATTTAAAATACCGAAGAAAACAGGAAAAAAATGGACTGAACAAAGGAAACAGGAACACAGTGAGCGTATGAAGAGGTTTTGGAAAGAGAAGAGGAAGAAGACAAATACAAACAAAAACTGAAGAATAATGTCCTCAATGGCAATGGCAATGGCAATAATGACTAATAATAATAATAAATAGTTTTTTTTGTCCGAAATAAAAAATTTATTTTGCTGATGTGTCTAGTATACTATTGTGTGTTAAAACAGTTGTTAGATAATTTTGTCCAAGTATTTCTCCAATATAAAAATTCTTAAAACAAAGCGCAGACTATGGTAAGGCTCGATACAATACTCCATAATCAGCCGAAGTTCGCTTTAACTTTTTGACTATCTTAATTTGTTTACAAGAATAACGTGCACAGAGTAAAAATAGTATCGTTCTTCCACTAGAATGCGAAAGAAAACAAGAAAGTACACCGGAAAAAATACTCATATAATATGTGTATTACTCATAGAAGATTCACACACTGATACACACAATTAAATTTTTATTATTATCTTTTTACTGCAAGTAGCGAAGCATGGACTTTAGGAATACCGGAAAGAAGGAAAAGTGAAATGTCTGAAATGTGGTGCTATAGCAGGATTCTGAAAAATAAGTGGACACATCAAGTAAGAAATGAACGAGTTTTGGAAATGATGGGTGAGGAAAGAAGTTTGTGGAAGAAGCTAACAGCAAGAAGATACAGGTTGGTAGGTTATATTTTGATACATGCTGGATTGGCTAATTTGTTAGTGGAGGGAACAGTCGAAAGTAAGAACTGCAGAGGAAGACAGAAATTATAATGCATGAAGCTGATAATTGAGGACGTGGGTTGTAAGGGGTATGTTGAGATGAAGAGGTTAGCGCAAGATAGGAAGCGATGGAGGATTGCATCAAACCAGTCAAGAGATTGATAAGAGAGAAAAAAAACTGCAACGTTTGCTTCTGCTTCGTTTACGTAAATTTTACTTGGCATTTGGTAGCTGGATAGTTACAAGTATCACGAATGTTAAATGTGGTGTTTTGCGTATATGGAGGAAGGGGGAGGGGGCTTAAACGAGGCCTCAACCCATACAGGACTACTCTTCCTAGGTCAGGCTTATGTAGGTGTGTACCTGTGCTCGCTTTTAACCTGATATGAACAGCGCCGTGGAAAGTATTCCAATCGGGCCGACTCCCTACGCCTTCGTTTCATGTTGTCCGACAGCGAAGGTTGGGCGTATTCTGGGAGCTCACGCGAGTGCTGCCCCTGGCGGCTGACATTTGGAACACATCACGGAACGCGTGTCTAATTCACGTCCCGTCTCGTGTCGGGTTTAACATTCTCACAGCTCCTCCTCAATGCAGGCTCCACAAATGCTTTCACGCGTCAGCTGGAGACGGCGCCATATTGCCGTCACTCCTCTATCTGCCACGGGCCTCACGGACTTACAATGTGTTTCACTGTCCCGAAACTGAAGATAGTAGTCAATATTTTATTAAATTAAACCAAAAGGTGTTGCGGATTTATACTTTCGTGGTAAGTTACTAGCTTTAAGTCACGTAGTTTGATTTCTGAGTCTAGCTAAGCGGCGTAACGCTATGCCATCTTCCAAGGTCTGAACTAGCACTGCAGTTGACACTGGTCCACCTGTCCATGTGGAAGCTGCGTGATGCCTACTCAACAACAAACGTCAGTTCCCCACCTCTAGGTCCAGGGAAACCAGTTGGCGAAGTAGAAGTTAGACCGTGCGTGATGTAAAATTATGGAATTAGGGAGTAATCACCCTTCTAAGTCAACATTGCTAATCTCCCCTCCGCTGGTTCAGAAAGGAACCCCAATCATTTTGGATCGAATGGTCCACAATTACCAAAACATCTCCGACCTGTGTAACAATTTAATATCGTCTAAGTGTTATATATATTGAAGTGTCACGCTAATTGCGACCTCAGAAAATGTTTAATTAATTTAATTTATTAAAAATTTATCAATTAATATTTTGCATGAGGGATGTGAATTAATCATCAAGGCACCATTTAATTACTATTTATTAGATCACGTATATGGAGTGACCGAGCGTGGCGGTGTAACGGATAGCGTTCTCGTCTCGCATTCGGGAGGACGGCGGTTCGATCCCCGTCCGGGCATCCAGATTTGGGTTTTCCATGGTTTCCCAAATCACTCCAGGCAAATGCCGGGATGCTTCCTTCAAAAGGCCATGGCCGAATTCCTTCCCATTCCTTGCCCCCATCCTTGCACCCCATCCTTTCCCGTCTCTAAAGACCTCGCTGTTGAGAGACGTAAATACAATAAAAAAAATAAAAAAAAATATATGGAGTGATTAATTTGACGTGATTAAGAGATGTGACTTGATAGCATGAATTGACAGGTATACATTGTAGTTCATCAGGGTCGTTTACTGGGCTTGTGGGCGCGGTAGGTGAGCGCACTCAATACACACAATACCGTATTGTTGCTCCTGCGACGGCAGCTGCGGTCAGGTCCGTGGTGACGCTTCTTGTTGACCGCAGGGTCGACGCTGCACAGACGTAGAGTGACCCCTCAAGCAGCTAGGACGGGTAGATGTCGACGCAGTCTGGCGTCGAACCTGCTCCCTGGAGATACGGACTGGAAAGCTCTTCCAGCAGTAGCGCGAACTCACACTCACACTCGCGTATTATATGCACCGTCCGTCCGTGCGTACAGCCACGAGGTACCCCCCCCCCCCCCCTCCTCTGTCCTCTCCGCGAGTCCTCACGCCACCCTTCCGCCTAGCGGTCCAGCGGATTAGGGGAAATACGAGGGGTTGCCACATTCCTGTGGGGGACAGCTACCTGTCTGCATCTAGCTGCAGCCTCACAAATCCGTTAGCAAACTTACGTGGTGCGACTTACTGTATCTGCACACGACTGTAATGTGTGACATCACAATATATTTACTTAAATTGCGATGGAGTGCTCGCTCCGGTGGCAATTTCACTACTCACCCATCTTCCCCCTTTCCTGCACCCACCTACATTTGCCCTATGCAAATTTCAGCTTTAAACTCTTTCAACGTTTTCGGTAAATTATTCATCACTTCTCTTGGCAGCTTATTAAAATCCCTGACATTCTTACAAAAAAAGAGAATCTTCCTGCACCCTTCCACCTGAAATCAAGTGCCAGCTTGTGGTCATGGTCATCTTTCCCTTCCTTGCAATACTTTTAATTCTTACACCAATATATTTCCATGCCTCATCACCAATATACATCTTGGACACTTCTATGACCTTCTTCACTATCCTTCTATCCTCCAATGAATCCCATTGCAGCTCTTATATCATATCTGTTACTGATTGCATTCTGCGATAATTTCCAGAAACAAATCTAGCAGCCCTTTTTTGCACGACAAACTACAATACATGTTTGTTTGGAAAAAATAAGTTCCAGCAAAATTACAAGTTATTATATTATTTGTCGGTTATAGAGTCACTGTTCTGATGTAGTGAATAAAAATTATAAGCCAATTTTTGAACGGAAACTAAATACAATTAATTCAAAGTAACTAAAGAAAAGTATACTTTTATTACAAGGGGAATCAAAAATCCTTATATGATATATATAATAATTCGGAAATATGTAATTTAAAATAGATATTTTCATTCTAACTTTTATTTTTAGTTTCAGAGTCGAAATGCGACGAAATTAAGACTGAAATTAATCAAAGGATTCGAAAGAGTGATGATGGAATGTATCAGAGAAACGAGGGAATTGGGTTTCAAAACTTCAGTCAGACCATTGATTGAATATGGTGATGTTGTTTGGAACCCACTTGTTTTGTATCAAACACAGGAGTTCGAAAGGGCGCCAAGAACGGTTGCTTGATTTCTATATGGAAATTACCGCAGAACACAATCAGTAACAGATATGACGAAGTAGCTGGAATGGGATTAATTGGAATCCAGGAAGAGGGTGAAAAGGGTCATGGGAGTATACAAGGCGTATATTGATGACGAGACATGGAAAGATATTGGTGTAAGAATTAAAATTAATGCATGGAAGGGAAAAGATGACCATTACTACAAGCTGGCACTCGATTTCATGCACAAGAATGTAGGAAGATTCTCTTCTTTTCGGTAAGGGTGTCAGGGATTGGAATAAGTAATACCTAGGGAAATTATGAATTACTTACGAAAAACGCTGAAAGATTTAAAAATTAAAATGTTTAACGGGCAAAATTAGGCAGGCACAAGAAAGGGAGGAAGTGGATATGTGGGTAAATTGCCACCGAAGCGTGCACTCCATCGAAATTAATATAAATTAACTTAATCAATTAAAGTAACGAAATGGAAGACAAATCAAAAGAACGTTACACTGATCAACCAAAACATTATGACCACTTACTTATTAGTGTGTTGGTCCATTTTTGGAGCGCAATACAGCAGCGATTCGGCGTGCATGGATTCAAAATGTCCTTGTTAGGTTTCCGGAGTTGTCTGGCACCAGATGTCTACGCTCTGGAACACTTGTGCCTGCACCAGCATTGTACTCTGCTGTCAGATCTGCCACAGATCACCCCCTATCCCGCTTTACAGATCACCCCCAAGCCTCCGACCTCCACGTTCTGTGATGAGGCGTGGACGTCCACCACCTTGTCGCCCAGTCGTGGTCTCAACCACTCTGCGTAGATGCTCACTACAGTAGCACGTGAACAGCCGACCAGCCTCCCCGTTTCTGAGATGCTCGTTCCTAGAGGCCGCGCCCACAAACCACCGGCCCGTAATTTAAGGGAATTGCGTGACCTGTGCATAGACATCTGGTGCCAGACAACTCCGGAAACCTAACAAGGACTTTTTGAATCCATGCCACGCCTAATCGCTGCTGTATTGCGCTCCAAAGATGGACCAACACACTAAAAAGCAGTTAATCATAATGTTTTGGCTGATCAGTTTAAATAAAGTAAATTTATTAAGTGACAGAAAAAATTAAGAAAATTGCTTAGTTCATGACTAAATTCGCCAGTAAGGTTCAAAGTACCCCGCGCTGTGCCGATTGAATGACTTATAGATGGAGCTGGGTTCACAGGTGTATTCGAAGTAAAAAAACTAAGCTCCGGCAAGCGGAGGTCAGTCGAGTGTAGCTTTGTAGCAGTTTACAGCCCTCGTAAAGTGATCGCTTTTATTGCTGCTCGTTAAAGACCACGAGTGCGGTAGCTAATCAGATCCGCCTACACAGCCAATCAGATACAGAGAAACAACATCGGTCAAAGGCCAATCGGCCTGCTGCCCACCGCGTCGTCAGTTGCAATCGGCTTGTCTACAGCTGTAAAGAACACGTGACCTGCCAGCTTGTTTATTATTGAAATTACGAATATTGGACACTAATTGCTTTCTGGGAGCACCTTGGTAGCAAGGAACAAACACGTGGTCAAGGAGAAACCAATCAATGTTTTTGAAGATGGACGGTCCAAGATGAACCGATTCTAATGACAATTGAATTAAATTGAGGTGCCAATTTCCCTTATGCATAAAATGAAGCACCAACTTTTGCTCGTCATAATTTTTTCCCTTCCATGCACTACCACTACTGACACAAATATATTTCCCCGTCTCATCACCAACATATGCCCTGTGCATTCCCAGCACTCTCTTCACCCTCCTCCTTTCCTCCAATTACTCCCAATCTAGCTCCTTTGTCATATCAGTTACTGACTGGATCCTGCGATAATTTCCACAAACACATCTAGCTGCTCCTCTTTGCACGCACTCCAACTACTGTGTCTCATACAAAAAACGTAGGTCCCTAACCACACCACCATACTCAACCAATAATCTGACCAAAGTATCATAACCCAATTCCCTAACTTCTATGGTACATCCTCTCCAGTAAATGTAAGACTTTGTAACCTTTTCCTACCACCTGCGCGATGTGCCTTCCCAGCTGAGTTTGTTATCAAACATTATGCCAAGATATTTACTCTTCAAGCGTTCGACAAGCAATTCTGACCCCACCCTATAATAATAATTAACCTTTAGTTTTTTATCTGTGTACCTAATAAGCTGACTCTTCTTGGAATTTAACTTCATTTCATGTTGACCTACCTACTTAGATATTCTATCCAGGTCACCCTGCAATTGTATTCAGTTTTCTCCAATTCTCATCCTAGTATATACCATTATGTCATCTGCAAACATTCTAATTTTCGATAATAAACCATTAACGCAATCATTGATAAGAATAATGGCCAGCAATGGTCCCAATACGCTACCCTGTGACACTTCCATTTTTACTTCCACTTCTTTTGATACTGCCCACTAATTTTTTGTTTTCTACCTCTCAAAAAATTTTCTAGCCAGAAAATCACTTTCTCATCCACCCCAACACTTTTTATCTTATTTACTTCAATTTTATGCCTCACTCTGTCAAACGCCTTTGAAAGATCTAATACTACACTATCAATTTGACCTCCCTTGTCCATTTCATCCTATATATCTTGCATATATTCCACCCACTGAGATTCGCATGGATATCCTTCCTGAACTCATGTTACCTACTTGAAAACCACTTACGCTCCTCACATATATTTCTGACATGGTTGCATTTCAATCTCTCCATTAATTTACCTACCAGTGATGTCAAAGTGATTGGACAGTAATTTTCTTCTCTATCTCTCACCTCTCCTTTATGTACCTGCACTAGTATCACATTTTTCTAGTCCTCTGGTAAGCAGCAAGTATCCAGATTAAATTTGAATAATATTTCAAGATAAGGTACAATGTCACATCTGGCTATCTTTAAGACATCTGTAGTAATATTATCTGCTCCAGACCATTTATGTTTTTTAAGCTTTCTTAGTTCCTTTATAATATCTTCAGGATGAATTTCAAATTTTTTGGTATCTTCATTTATAATTGTGTTGTTAAGCTCGTTCTCCGATTTAGATCCTCCGGTTCTGATTCATTGTCCCTAATGCTCTCACTAAACTAGTTACTTAAAATTTCTTCCTCTTTAAAATCCTCAGTAACTTCTTCTCCATCCTTATGTGTAATTTAATTAAATTAATTAATTTCATTTAATTGCAATGGAGCACAAGCTCCGGTGGAAATTTCCCTACACACCCATCTTCTTCCTATCCTGCACCCACCTACATTTGCCCTCTACAAATTTTATCTTTAAATTCTTTCAAAGTTTTCGGTAAATTATTCATCATTTCTCTTGGTAACTCATTCCAATTCCTGACACCCTTACCAAAAAGACAGAATCTTCCTACACCCTTGTGCTTGAAATCTAGTGCCAGCTTGTGGTCATGGTCATCTTTTCCCTTCCATGCACTACTTTTCATACCTATTGCAATATCTTTCCATGCCTCATCGCCAGTATATGCGCTGTACACTCCCATGACCCTCCTCATCCTCCTCCTGTCTTGCAATGAATCCCATTTCAGCTCCTTTATCATATCTGTCACTGATTGCATTCTGCGATAATTTCCAGAAACAAATCTAGCAGCCCTTCTTTGCACCCTCTCCATCTCCAGTATTTGATACGTAAAATGAGGGTCCCTTACTACGCTACCATATTCGAGCAATGGTCTGATCAAAGTTTTGAAACCCAATTCCTTTACTTCTCCCGTACATCCCCTCATCACTCTCTCTCTAAGCATCTCAATACCCTCCCTTTCTCTCAGTTTTATAACAGACATAAAAATTTATCGATGCATCAGTCAATAGTCCCTCTGCACTGAAAATACTCATCACAAACCCATCTTTAGCCATTTTCTTCGCTACTATTGGTTATGCTCTACTACTTGTGTAAATCCTCCTTCTCTTATTAATGTATTTGCAAATCTCCCTTTACACCTGGTAAATTTAAATCGCCACCAATAGTGACCATTTTATTATCACCTCTGAAATCTGAGTAAGAATTTAGTTTCTCCCCAAGAGCCTCATCTTCATCTGTCATTCTTCCACTGCGGTAAACAGCCAACACTTTAAGTTTTTCTTTTTTATTACCACAGAAATCTACCCCAAATAACTCATGGTCTTGATCTATGAACGCCAGTGAACTGTGGTGGTTTTTGCTAACTAGTATGAAGACTCCTCCACCAATTGCTCCTCTATCTTTGCGGTAGATTTTTTTTTTTTTTTGTAACAGTTTAACGTCCCTTTTTAACGACGTGGTCTTTAGAGACGGGAAAGGATGGGGGCAAGGAATGGGAAGGAATTCGGCCATGGCCTTTTGAAGGAAGCATCCCGGCATTCACCTGGAGTGATTTGGGGAAACCATGGAAAACCCAAATCTGGATGCCCGGACGGGGATTCGAACCGCCGTCCTCCCGAATGCGAGGCCAGAACGCTATCCGTTACACCACCACGCTCGGTTTTGCGGTAGAACCTGTAACCATCAGGAAAAACCTCACTGTCTAGTACTTCTTCTTTTAACCAACGCTCTACCCCAATTATTACTTGTTCGTGTTTCTCTATTAAGTTTGTAGATTCTATTACTTTGTTCATTATACTTCTACATTTCACCAGTAAAACCCTTACTACTGGCGTTATATTTTCAGCATTTATCTCCTCTTTCCAAGTTTTACCCCATTCAGTTATTGTTTCAGCAACTTCATCTATTCCTTTAACATCTGTGATTTTTCCCGTCATGGATCTACTATCAGTATCATTTTGATTATCTGTTTCCATCGCCTCACTAGCGGCTCCTAACCTAAAACAAGGCACAGTCCTGACCCCAGCATCACTAGAAATGGGCTCCCTTTATGTATATATGTTTGTGATATTCTACATTTCCTATAAACTTTCTATGACTTTTTATTAAACTTCCTTGTTTCTTACCTATAATTATTAAAGAATTATTAGGTTCTGTTTCACCTGGATTCAGTAACTTTTACAGAGAATAGATCATTATATGAATTTACGGATTTAATTGACTCTATAATTGAAAATAAATTCAAATCCAATTATTTATTTTCCAGTAAACGTTCTAGGAGTTTTAGTAAGCGTCCCTGTTTGTTACTGCGTGCCAAACGAATTCTTAGGTTTTACTGTCGCTTTTTTGCTGAAACATCAGATGCTCTTGTCCTTACACAAATAAACAAAAAGCTTACAACGAAGATGAACTGCTTCAAGCGACGCACAATGTACTTTACGTTGCAAAGTAAGATTGGTTATAGCGTAGTCGATGTTGCGAATCGGCAGCCAAAATGGGTGTGCTGTATTTGTGTTAATATGTAAAGTTTTACTGCGTACCTAATGTGTCAATAATATCTGCTTCTTAACATAGTATTTTTTTTTTTTACTCGCTTTATGTTAGCTTAACCTGTTTTTATGCATGTAGCCATGTAACGGAATTTTGCAATTCAATTATCACCCACTTCCAGAAGTCCAAGTTGTTTGAAATTTTGCACACATATTAAGAACTGGTGAAAATACAGTATTTTTATAGCAAAGTCCTACTATTCTCATTACTTTGACAGTAACAATAGAAAAGTAACTGTATCTGTCAGTTCAATTTCACCCACTTTCAGATATACGAATTGTTTGAAATTATTCTCATATATTAGGAACTGGTGGCAATATAATGATTTTATACCTGTGTTCTGCTGTTTTCATTATTTTGATAGTAACAATAGAATAAAATTATAGTTTAAAAAACTAAAATACACGTTTATGTAGCAAACAACCTATCACAAAATAATATTCCCTAATAGTCTCAAAAAACCAGTAATTTCGTATTTCTGCAATTTTTTTTTTTTCTGTCGACACTTTTTCGATTAGTTTGATGCAATCCTCCATCCTATCCTATCCTGTGCTAACCTCTTCATTTCTACATACCCCTTACAACCCACGTCCTTAATTATCTGCTTCATATATTCTAATCTCTGTCTTCCACTACAGTTCTTACCTTCGACTGTTCCCTCCACCAGCAAATTAACTAATCCAGCTTGTCTCAAAATATGACCTACCAGCCTGTCTCTTCTTTCTATATGACACTTCCAGAAACTTCTTCCCTCACCCATCATTTCCAAAACTCGTTCAATTCGCACTTTGTCTGTCCACTTAATTATCAGCATTCTTCTGTAGCACTACATTTAAAATTCTTTAATTTTCTTTCTTTCTAGGATTCGTAAAGTCCATGTTTCGCTACCATAAAGTGCTGTGCTCCAAATAAAGAGTTTTATAAAGTTCTTTCCAATTAGTAGATCAATGTTTGAAACCAAAAGATTCCTCTTTTTCCTGAAGGATTTTTGCTAGTGCTATTCTGCTTTTAACATCATTCTTGCTTTGGCCATCGGTTGTAATTTTGCTTCCCAAGTAGCAGAATTCACTTACTTCTGTTACTGCATCCGATCCTATTTTTATATTTAATCTATTCTGATTGGTATCATTTCTGCTACATTTCATCACTTTTGTCCTGCTTTGATTTATATTCAGTCCAAAATCTTCTTTCCGTTATTAGTTCATGACTTTCAGTAACTACTTATTCTGTTAACAATACAATGTCATCAGCAAATCGTAGCAACTGGTTTTTTCTCCCTGAAAACTTACGCCACATGAAAATTTTTCTTTTATTTCCTTTATTGATTCTTCTACATACAAGTAGCATATTAACTGGGATAGACTACAACCTTGTCTCACACCCTTTTTAACTGATGTATGTCTCTAATTGTTCTCTACTTTTATTATAGCTACTTGATTCTTATATAGATTATAAAGTATTCTTATATCTCGATATTTCAGACCTGATATCTTCAAAATTTTGATCACCTTATCCCACCTAACATTATCAAACGCTTTTTCTAAATTAAGAAACGCCAAAAAAGTATCTTTATTTTTCTTGATCCGCCCTTCAAGTATTAATCTTAAAGCAAGAATTACTTTCCTTGTACCACGATTTTTCCTAAACACAAATTGATCTTCACCTACTATCTCTTCTACTATCATTTTCATTCTTCTGTATTTTAATCGGGTCAGTAATTTTGAAGCATGTGATGTTAGACTAATGGTGCGATAATTCTCGCATTTGTCGGCTTGTGCTTTCTTCGGAAGTGTGAAGATAACATTTTATTAAAATCAGATGGAATTTCTCCTGTTTCATAACTTTTTGATATCAGCTTGAATAATCATTCGATTCCTTCTTCTCCAAGGTATTTAAGAAGTTCTGCAGGGATCTCATCAATTCCAACTGCCTTATTTGCTTTCAAGTCATTCAGAGCTTTATTAAATTCTGCCCTCAGAGCAGGATCTGCTAAATTATCGATGTCGACATCGCTTTCCTTTTCCATTACACTATTGTTCAAGTTGTTCCCATCATACAGTTTCTCAATGTATTACTTCCAACGGTTAGCTCTATCGTCTGAGCTTGAAAGACGTTTCCCATCGGCAGCTTTAAAGTTTACACTTATTTTCTTCATTTCTGCAAAATTCTGTTTGATCTTGCTGTATGCAACATCTACTTTACCTATCACCATTTCCTTTTCTACTTCTTCACACATTTCTTGTAGCCTTTTTTCTTTTGCTTTTTTTGCATTTCCTGTTTATTTAATTTCTAAATTACTTGTATTGATCCCTTCCTGCCCCATCTTGAGCATTTTTGTTCCTTCTTTGATCCATCATTTTCAAAATATCCCCTGTGATACAAGTTTTTCGGGCAGCTTGTTCCGTAAAGCCTAATGTTTCTTTACCACCTTTCATTATTTCGGGCTTTAATGCATTCCATTCGTCCTCGGTTGAGCACCTTTCAGAATTACTTCCTAGACCTAAGTCTACCATTTCCTGCAAATTTTTCTCTTGTGCAAAGTTGTTTCATTTTATTCACTTCCAATCTGTTCTGCTTACATTGCTTCCTTAACCGCTTGAATTTCAGCCTGCACTTCATTACTATTAAATTATGGTCAGAGTCTATGTCTGCTCTTGGGTATGCTTTACAGTCTAGAACTTGATTCCTGAATCTCTGTTTGACCATGATATAATCTAGCTGATTTCTGCCTGTCTCCCCAGGACGTTTCCAGGTATATATCATTCTTGCATGGTTCTTTAACAGTGTGTTTACCACATCTAGCGTATAACTTTCACAAAATTCTAACAACCTGCTTCCTCGCTCATTTCGTTCCCCTAGAAAGCCATAGAAGTTTCTAGATGCATCATTCATTGGTCTTCCTGTACCAATAATATTCTCCGTAACCCTTCCTTTGCTTCTCTCTTATTAATTGCTTGTTTAGTTGTTTCAGGTATTCCCGGCTGCCATTCTGTCTCTTAACTCTGTTGCGTTCCCGTCTCACTATCGTCTTTAACCTTCTCACTTCCCTGTTGTAGTGCTTAGGTTCTGTACTTATCTTTATTTTCTGCTTTGGAATAAACATTTCCTTGCCCTTTTTTTTAACTATTTTCTTAATCTCTTCCCATTCCACTGTACTTGAGCAATCCTTCCATTTGCTGAACCTTTCCCTGAAATATCTCTTCAATTCTAAGGTCTGTGCCTTTATGTAATTATACTTTTTTCCCCCCTTCTGTTTTGGCCTTAGTATACTGAATCCGCTAATATCCATCAGTACCGCACAGTGATCAGTTCTTCCTTGTGTACATTGAGCAGGTGTCAGGTAAAAGATCTAAAACCATACATTTATTCGAGAGGGTGATGGGGGAATGTAGCAGAGAAATGAGGTAATTGGGTTACGAAATTTTCTTTTTCTGGTTATAGTTTAACGTCGAGGCCATTTGAGCGGGAAAGAACTGGAAGGAATTCAGTCATAGCCTCGCGAAGGAACTTTCCTGGCATTTGCCTGCAGTGGTTTCGGAAACTATAGAAAAGCGATATCTGGAGAGTAGAACAAGGTTTCGAACCCTCTTTCTCCACAATGTGAAATACGACAGTGTTAGGCACAAAACTTTGGTCATACCATTGGCTGAATGTGTTGCTATAATGTGAGACCCACATTTTGTGTATCAAATACAGGACTCGGCGGCGGTGCATAGGAGAGCAGCTAGGTTTGACTCTGGACATTACTGTAGAACACAGTCTGCAACTAACATGATGAAATGATATTCCTTGCCGACCCCGGCAGCGTAGGGGTAGCGTGCTGGCTTCGCGTTGCAGGGGTCGCCGGTTCGAGTCTGGCCTTGGGCATGGGTGGTTTTAATTAAGTGTTGTGTTTGTCTTGTGTAGTCTATACCAGGAAGAATCCATAATACATTGAGTGATACACTACATACTTGCAAACTACAAAATTACTTAGTGCTGGCTGTATGGACTCGTAGCCAAATGACATTTTTAAAAAAAAAAAAAATATTCGTTTGAAGAGAAGATGAGAGTGAAGAGTGTCATGGGAGTGTACAAGTCGTATATTGGTGATGAGACGTGGCGAAATATTGATAGAAGAATGTAAATTCGTTCGATGGAAGGGAGAAGATTACCGTTGGCACAATCTGGCCCTCGATTTCAGTCATAACGGAATGGAAAAATAATTCATTACAGGTAAGGGACTTAGTGACTGGAATTAGTAATGCAACTGATTAATAGTTTACCATAATCTGTGGATGTCTTTAAAATAAACAGTAGTTAACCGGAAAGGTATGTATCTGGGGAAATTAAAGTCATTGAATTTTAGATAAAAGTTTTACAAAAGGGAAATTATGCACGAAAGGAGATTTACACTGGAGCGTGTACTCCATAGCACATTAACCGTGAAGTCTGTTTCCCAGCCATGACGTACACCGACGATAGAGTGTGCCCGCGAGTGCGCCGAGGTATTGTGTTGGCTGGCGGGCGCTCCAGAATAGCCGCGACCTATCAGATGGAGCGAGTCGGAGCGAGGCGATAGGCCACACGCAAAGCAGGAGACGGCGGGCCCAGTGTCGCCCTCACTACAGAGCAAACAGACCAGGCGGCAATCACACACGCCTCACCACCCAGACACGGAGTGAAGATAAACATATGATGACACATAGTCCCCTCACGACTAAAATTTATTGTTTTACTATTTCTTGGCTTTATTCTTTTTCTTTTGTTGTTAGTGTTCTATATTTAACATTGTGCTGTTTATTTAAGTTTGATAAGAAGCATTGCAAATGATAGTATTTAGGATATCGAAACAGTTTGTACGAGGGTAAGACAAATATTACCCGCAATATAGTAATAAGTTTTATCGCAATACAAATAGGAAACTTGTACATACATTATTTTTCAAAATTGTTTCCTTGCATTTCAACGCAATTGGTCCATCACTGCACAAGCTTCCTGTTGCCCCATAAGAGATGGTTTTCGGTTGAGCTGCGAACCAGTTTCGACCGAGGTAAATCGACGGCCCCTCAATGCCTCTTTGAGAGGACCAGACAAGTGGTAGTCAGAAGTGCCAAGATCAGGCTTATACGCAGGATGAGCCAGTTCTTCACAGTTGAGTTTCTGTAGCGTTTCAGCAGTGTGTGGACGGGCATCGTCGTGCAACAACACGACTCCTTTCGGCAGGAGTCCTCGGCGTCTGTAAGCATTTCACTATAATGCGTACTGTTTATTGTTGTGCCCCTTCCTGATAATGTTCCAGTACTGGACCTTGTGAGTCCCAAAAATCTGTAAGCATCAGTTTTCCTGCGGATGGTTGCGTTTTAAACCTTTTTGTGCAGGACGAATTTGCATGTTTCCATTCCACACTCTGCCGTTTTCTCTCCGACTCATAATGATGGATCCATGTTTCGTCACCAGTGATGTTTCTATCTAAGAAGATGACACGTTCGTTAACAAAGCGATTCGAATGGTTTGGGCGGATGTCCAAGCTCGTTTGTTTATGAACTGTGTGAGCTGTTTTGCGACTCATTTTGCACAGACTTTATGAACCTCAAGTCTGTTGTGAGTGATTTCTTAGGCAGAAACGTGAGTAATTTTCAGACGATGTGCCACTTCATCAATAGTTACTCGTCTTTCTAACAGAACCATGTCACGTGCACGCTCAATGCTTTCCTCATTTGTGGCGGTAAAACGGTCCTCTGGCTCCTTCGTCGTACGAAACACTTGTGCGACCATTTTTGATTTTCTTTCAATCAATTCGTTGCGTTCCCGGACTGTACCAAATGTTTTCGATGAATTTCGGCCCCTAAACACCTTCCAAACACAAAAAACGGGTCGCTGAACGTTGCTCTTCTTATGGTGCAAACAGAAAGCGGAGCAGCCATGGTTAACATTAGGGTGGCGATAATGGAGCTAATCTAGCAGCATCAAACCTGCACAGACATTATAACAATTAAACCACACATGCCTCAGCTACGCAACACGACAGTATTACCAACATAAACAAAAATATAACTAAATTGCGGATAATTATTGACTTAACCTTGTACGTAATTATCTTTGAAGTAAACTGTGAGTGGAGTAAGAGTATTCTTTGGTCAATCCACGAGAGAGAGAGAGAGAGAGAGAGGGTGGACGACATATGAATTGCTGTGCCTCGCTTGTGCAGTGGTGAATAGAACAGTAATTTAGTAATTAATCGAGACAGTAAGTATTGAGTATTTGACGATTTATTTAAACTAATTTGTGAAGCATAAGATGGAAAAGATGTGTGATGGATGAAATATATGCAAAAGCGAAAAAGTTTTTTTCTTCGTTTGTTGTATTGTATTTTTATCAGCAAATTAATAACTTCATGGATTCTGAGGTGAGTTATATCTACCCGAGGCAAATCCAGGAATCATAAAAAGGTCAGTAAATTTACATTAGGTACACAGATTAAAAACTAAACGTTGGCGAGGACAGAATTGAAGACTTGAAGTGAAAATATCTTGGCATACAATTTGATGATAAAGTCAAGAGGACTGGAAACATTGGACAGGTGGTTGGAGAAGGTTTAAAAATCCTTCACTTGTTGGAGAGAGTTATGAGGGGATGCACGAGAGAAGTAAAGGAACTGGATTGCAAACATTTGGTCAGACCATTGCTGGAATATGGTGGTGTAGTATGGGACTCACATTATGGGTATCAAATACAGGAGTCGGACGGAGTGCAAAGAAAACCTGCTAGTCCTTTTTGTGTAAATTATCGCAGAACACAATAAGTAGCTGATATTATAAAGGAGCAGGAATGAGATTCATTAGAAGACAGGAGGAGGGTGAAGAGAGTCATGGGAGTGTACGAGACGTATATTGGTGATGATGCGTGGAAAGATATTGGTGGAAGAAACAGAAGAGGTCCATGGAAGGGAAGATGCCCATGACCACAAACTGGCACCAGATTTTAACCATGACGCAGTGACAACATTCTCTTTTGTACGTAAGTGGGTCGGGGTTTGGAGCAAATTATCAAAGGAAATGATGAAGAATTCACCAAAACTGCTGAAGGAATTTAAAATTAGAATTATTAAGTTGAAAAAGTAGTTGGTTGAGAGAATTTGCACTCGAACTACATTAGATAAAAATAATATTAATAAAAAGATTGAAGAGATAAATAGATGACAGTGGTAATTGCCTCCGGAGCAAGCGCTGCATTGCAAGTCACTCCAAAATGGCGGATTGAACGCAATGGTCTCGCGAGTCATTCCTTCATAGTTGGTTATCAAAACACAACTGTCATTAAATACCGCTCGTAACCTTGATTTTGTAATGTTGTTCATATTTCGGCCTTACCTCATTCTGATGCACAACCTTCTTCGTAATCAATATGCAGATTCAAACAAGATTCATATCGAGCCTTGTGGTTGATTTGGAATTTAAAAGATATTGAAGCATTATAGAAACAAGGTACGCTTTATTCGTTGGTTCCTGTGAGAACGTTATCTGTGGGTAGGGAACGATAACACCCCTGGCGGTCACTGGTCTCCATATGACCGTTGTTGTCTGGGTGGCTGATGGCCAGTCAGGTCCAGGTTTTATTTCGTTGTCTGCTGTTCCTCCCTCACGCACTAATTCCCACGAGTCCTTGAATCTTCAAATGCCTCAAAACAACTTATTCAATTCCTTCTAATTTCCCTAGGTTCCTTCAAAGCTACAGTTCAATTATACCATGCTCATTTTAGTGTCATGTGTCTGCTGCCTGTTGAAAATCTTCCAATTGATGGTTAATTAAATTCCCGGTGTTCAATTAACTTCAAGGTTTGTTTACATTCTCGATAAATTAAGAATTATTTATTTTTATCTGCTTCGTATTATTCCCATACTTACTCTAACACCTTCGTCTACTGCCATTTCGTTAGAACCACCTGATATGATTTTTCATTTCGGAGTTTTTTTCTTCTTTTGATCTCGGCTTCCTTTGGAACAGCTGGTTTGCCTTATCTTCTCCTCCCAGAACTTCATCATTCTCTCGCTGAGGTTTCTCCGTCTTTCTTCAGACCGGATGGACTTAGCCTTTGTAAGTTGTACCTGAAACTCCCTTCAATTTATTAGTTTCAGTCTGAACGCTCTTCGATTCTGAAAGGATTCGAACTTTTTCCATATCTTTTCTCCTCAACCCATTTTGCTGTCCCCTTCAATGTAGTTCAAAATTATTTTTGTTAACTTTCTCTCACTCATTTTCATAAGTTACCCATAAAATTTAATCCTCCTCTTGACACTTTATCCAATTTTCTCTACTTCCTTTCTTCCCTTCCACCAAGTACCGTCTTTTCCCTTTCTCTCTTTTATTTTTTAAGTCATCAATCTCTATTTTCTTAATGAATACCAATCTTTCCATTTCAGATTAATGATTCATTAAAAATTCATGGAAGTAACCAGGTCATTGTCCTAATAGAATAGACTTACTAAGTGATACATCCCGTGAGTATCCAGTCACCTGTAAACTGTTTACTGGTTGTCTGCAGGACCGCACGCGATACTCGAATAACACGAGCCGTACTGCTGGCTTGGCGTCTACACGTTTACTGTCAGCTGTCTCTCCACTTTTTCTCCCTCGCTTGAGCAGGAGAGCGACTCGACCTGTCGGCTGCCTGGCAGCATACTACTCCCGCTACTTCCCTAGGGACTCACTGTGATTCCTCGTGTCCTCGCTGATCATTAGAGTGAAGCGCTGTACGACATAGTAGTCGTCAAGTTCCGGGGAAGTATGATAGGCTTCACTTTTATCACTTGTCAGGGTCAATGTACCTGTAGACATTACTTAATGTGTGTTCATACCCTTAACAGTTAAAAATACATGCAGTCTCCTACCGTCAATCAACGTTAGAATTATTAAATTTTTCAATGCTGCTGTACCGAGATGAAGAGTATGGATCATCTCCTAGAAATTTAAATTAATTATTACTGATTTTAGTTTCACTAAACATAAGAAATAAATGGAAATTCGTTTATATCGAGCTGGAGGCAGGAAGACGGAGTCAGCTAAGAGGATTCTGTTAAGTCTGTCACACACACTCATGCTTGTCGATCGTTTTGCTTGTACAGTCTCAAGTTGTAATGCAAGACGGAACATTGGACGGAACGCAGCTGATACCACACACACTCCGTCCACTACTCCATTTAGCTGTCAGTTGCTAAATGTCAATATGGCTGACATATAGAAATTAGTTGTTGCTGCGGCTATTGTTCTGATAATTAGAAAGGAAAAAAAGGAACAGAATAAGACAGAAAGGGTCAAAACAGTAGTTACTGAAGCGAGCACAATTTAGTCACATCGATTTACTAAATGAATTGTTGCTAGAACATTTTTTTGAATATTTTAACGGTGAAGGAAAGGTTCATGGCAAAATAATGGTTTTGTCAATTAAAACCTATACCTAACCTCCTCAAAACAAAGAACCCATTTTGTGTTCTTTTCATAGTACTAAAACTTCAGCAAGTATAATTTGACATTTTATACGTATACTGTAACTATGTACCTAATTGTGTTTGCTAATAAATTATATTTGTTACATACCTCATTAACTGAACCCGCAGTTGTCTTCAATGTTGTCTATGCATCCTGTCTTGGCTTTTCTTGATCAGTATAAGAAACAGCAACTTGTCGAAATCCCTCTAATTTGGGTTTTAGATGTTTTCGATACCAGACCCAGATCTACGCGATTGATTATTTTCTTCTGTGCCTTCCGAAAACAAGTTCTTAATGAATTCACTTTTTTTAATAACAGTTTCTTTATTTGCGTGGTCATCAACTTCTTTCAATTTATTGATAAGAATATATGCAGCACTTTTTCCGTTTGTTTAAATAATCTTTACTTTTGATTTTCCACAGACATTCATTTTGTCCGTATGAATCAATAAATTCAGTTAGAAATTCACGCAACAGTAGCCTAATATCAGTCATTTTCTACTAAGAAGACTTTATGCGAGACGGAAGTACGCACACACTCACCGCTTTGCTGCGCGGCAAGCAGAAACACGCACGGAAAATCAAGAGCACTCTTCATGCCTTCATGCCAAACAATTGACGGAACACAACAATTAAGTCGATCGACTTGTCCCCACACACACTACCTCTTGCAATACAACTTGTGACTGTGCAAGCAAAACGATCGACAAGCATGGGTGTGTATGGCAGGCCTTAGCGTGAAGCGACAGTCTCGCTTGAGCAGGAAGTGGCCAGTCAACCAGGTAGGGGGCTTGTCTCTGGCGAGACGGTAGAAATCCCTGTGAGAAGGGTGGCCACTGGAATTAGCCAGAAAGGGGCCTTGGATAGGTCGTTCATTGGGTGTACATTTAGAAAGTTATATTTGAAAGAATTTCCAAAAGCTCTACCGAAAATTACTGGTAGCACCTGAACAGTTTTAGCAAATGAGAGGCAAATGCTTTCAGAAGCAAATAAGGGAGGCTTTTGCGGAACCAATGCGGTGTGTTTATTTACCCACGTGATTGCAAGCTTCAAAAAAGTATGTCTTTGCATGATACACGCCGAGGAGAAATGGGCGTGGACTACGAAAGAAGAGGACTTCGCTTCGCTCTGGAACAGTGCACTGGCAACTGCTCGCCAGAGCACTATTGATGACTCCATTCTGGAGCCTTGGATGATTTATCGCCAAGCCAGATCGATGCCATCACAGATGCCTGCTGACGTGACGAGTGTTTTGCAGTACTTGATGGTGGGACAGGTGTGAAATTGAGTGACGATAGCGCTCTTGTTGCAACGTTTTTGCACCGCCGATGCAGCCATGACTGACACGGTAATTATTCATACAGCGTGTACTCCAATAAATCATTGGACTGCCCTTTAACGGACTAATGCGTGAGAGTTTGTGTGTCACCGAATATAATTCGTTGTTGTTGTTGTTGTTGTTTTACGGCGCGTCGACATCGAGGTCATTAGCGCTCGAATATAAATCACTGAGCGAGCTGTATCCCAAAGCCGAGTGCTTTTTGTTTTATTTTTCTTACTTGCATTGAAAGACAGACTTCCATGTTTGGAAACTTTCAATCACTATTCTGGGTGGGAACGAATGAATTCAATGCACCCAGTAAAATCCAGTTGAATCTGATGTTTGCTTGTAATCACTGTAAAAACAAGAATCGCTTTCAATATGACTAGGTGAGTTTGTGAATCTTTGTAAAGTTCAGCCAGGTAAATGTATTACAATTTCTCAATTTCAAGACGAAATTTTTTGTTTGCTATTTCGCAACTTTAAGACAAGATATTGCGCTGATTTTATTTTGAACAGACGGATGTTAAAATTAATGATAAATATACTTCTTCCTGTAAGCATTCACGAGTACCAAATAAATCGTAATTTTAGGATCATTTTCAAATGCTAAAAACAGAAGTAATGATTTCACCTCTGTTTCCCGAAATTAATATGTATGCTTTTCAGAAGGTAGTGGACTATGATAATTTAAAATTTGGCGAGGAAAGCATTAAATCTGTCCATAACCTATCAACCCACTACAATGTCAAGAGCGTTTAGCTCATCTGGACGTTCCTAATAACTTCAACGTCACTTGCCACCATTCGGCCACTTACTACTTAACAAAGTACTTACAAAATGGAATAATTTGTTGAATGCTCCAGAAAGCGGCGCACTTGCGTTCTAATGCAGTGTATGTGGCGTAGGATGGCCGGTTCAGGTGCTACGGTTTAACGTGCAGTCCGCACTGTAGGGCGGTCGCAAAGAATTGGAGCAGTGCTCTGGAACTAAAAAGCGGAACTTCGCTATCAATGAGCTACCGGGCGTTGCCAGCCTCGGCATAGCGCTAACCAGGGGGGTTGTAAAGGACATGTGTCTCTTCAGCTTGCTATAATAGGTAAAAATAAGAATATTATTACTATTGATATTAGTGTTACTAATATCAGGTACTCATTGCTTTCTGGGGGCATCTTTGGTAACAAGGAGCAAACGCATCGTCAAGGAGAAACTAAAGAGTATTGTGTTAGATGGACGGGCTGAGATGAGAATAATTATTTAAGATGTATCGATATTAATGAAAATGATGATTTCATGACGGAAGAACGAAAAAGAATTACAATAAAATGTGTAGAGAAGCATGACCAAGACTGACTAGGTTTTTAGAGCTTATAAAAGAGCCGCCAAATTATTCGGCAAATAGCTTGACTTCAAATGTTTGGAAGTTGATTTATGGTAAAATAATACTAGCTGTGGCCAAGAAAAAATATTTTCTTCTAAAAGCTTGTATTGAGTTCACCCAGCGTGGTGGGTGAGTGGTTAACGCTCTGGCCTCTCATTCTGGAGGACGCCGGTTCGAATCCCCGTCCGGGCATCCAGATTTGGGTTTTCCATGGTTTCCCTAAATCACTCCAGGCAAATGCCGGGATGCTTCCTTCAAAAGGCCAAGGCCGAATCCCTTCCCGCTCATTGTCCCCAGTCCGATGCCGCCTCTAATGACGTCGACGTCGGCGAGGCGTAAAGCCACAAATAAACAAAAATGTATTGAGCTCAGTGTAATAAATGTGTGATTGACTACACACAGTAAAGCTTAATTCCAATTGTAGAGCATATGGTTTTCGTGAAGAAAGAGAATTAATTTCAGGTATATTATCCATTTGCCTTACAGATAAAAAGAGAAAGCTGATAAGATTAAATTCCAACCGGAAGACCAACGTTAGAACTGATCTCGAGGGTAAAAGATCGTATAAAACGTACTCAATCCTGTTAGAAGCAACCAAAGAAGACAATTAAGGTTGAAGTAGAATAATTTACATCTAAGTTGAGAACATTGGGAGACGGTAAATCGTCAGTAGTTATATAAATAACGACCACGGCAAAAGATTGTTATACAGTGTAAGTAAGTTGCAGCGTTGCAGTTTAGTTTTGGCGCAGTGCTAGCAGTGTCAGCAGTTCGGGCACACTGACCTGCGGCGGGACGGCGTCCAGCGCGGCGTTGAAGCGCGGCTCGCCGACCTGGTCCTGCACGCGGAGCAGCGCCTCGAGGGCGAGCTGGGTGTGCGGCGCGGTGACGAGTCTCTTGGAGAGCGCGGACAGCACCGCGGCCAGGCCGCTCCTCGAGCTGGCGGCCACCAGCGCGGGCAGCGCCGCCAGCACGCCGCCCGCCACGTTGGCGTCCGCCGCCGGGCCCAGCCCGCGCTCGCACACCGCCTCCAGCATCGCGTCGCCCTCCGGGAACGACACCAGCGCGTCCGCGGCCGCCCTCCGCACTGTCCAACACACCACAACGCACCGCTCACTTCTCACTTTGTCATAGGATACTGGGAAATTTCAGACACGCCTCCCTACAAAGTGGGGGGCACATGAGACGATACTTAAATCATTGTTTTCAGTCTTCTTAAGAGACAGCTGTAACTGGATGAATGGAATGCTTAGGAGATAACCTGTCTGTTTTACTATGGAAGAAAATCAATTTACTGTCATGTATTTTACTGAAATCACTAAGGTAATGAGATAAACATAATGAATGCTGTAAATATGAGAGATAGTGTATAGTGCGTTTCAGCTACGCATTGCGATCTGGGATCGATTAATCGAAGAATCGATTTGTTTATATAAAAATATCGATTTTTAACTCGATTTATAGTACTGAATCGATCCAATGAATGGAAATTTCACCCTTGATATTCGAGATTCACCACCTCTTCCTAGACTACCACCACCTCGAGATGACATCTTCAATTACTTGATTACGTCATCCAAACTCATTTCTATAATGCAGCCTCAACTGAATCACTGAAGGAATGAAAAAGATATTTGGACATGTCGAACAAGCTCATTTGTTAGCAGCTGCGACAATTTTAGATCCTAGATTCTTTTTGAAAAAATATCATTTTGCTGACAAAGTAGCATTTTCTCGAGCTATAGATAAAATAAATACTTTAATTCTTGATTTAAAATCTCAGCAACAACTCCCACAAGAAAAGAAGTAGTAACTAATAATATGGAAAGAGGAATTTGGAATTTTCATGAGTTACCTGTGAGAAAACAACTTTGTACATGTAATGCACTTGCACATGAAAGTCAGGGTTTAAACGAATAATTTAAAAATTATGTATCGCAAGGAGTTGTGCAAATGAAGTATGATCCTATACTTTAGTGGCAAGAACAAAAAAATTCAATTTATCATCACGTTTATTCAACAGCTATGAAATATATCTATATCGTAGGGGTCATCAGTTCCTTGCGGGCAACTTTTTTTCGATTGCCGGCGACATCTCAAGTGATGAGCCGAAAAGCTTGGATGTTTGTAGATCTACAGACTGTTGTTCCTAAAAAGCTTGGACATTAAGCGCTCGGAACTATAAACAACAACATTTCAAAACTTTTATGTAACCAATATATTTGTGAAATAAATCTCTTTTTGTATACCTAATACTTCGATTTAGTTGTAAAAAAAACCCCTTTAATTAGTTTTAAAATGATAAAAGATCGATTATTATGGTGTCCTTTTTGTTTTCCATGATGAAAGTACGAACTCGAATAGTAAACCGAAAAAAAGATCGATTTTTAGAAAACAGAAGAGAACTATTAAACGTAGTTTACATACTGACCAAACTTAATATTTAGTAATCAAATTAATAATAAAGTTAGTGTATGCTGGGTGCTACAGTATACCACCGACCTATATGCACAGAATAAAAGAAACCAGACCTGACACTCTTTATTGTTGTTTACTTCACCTCTCCTACGTCACCAGCCCTACCACATCCCTCACATGTTCTACAAGACCCCCAGAAAACTATCATTAACGTAATCATTAAACGAGGGAATTTAGTGAATAGGTTGTTGTTAGGTATCTCGTTTTATAAATGAAATAATTAGTTCAAGATACGCTTCAAATTTTGTTTTGAGGAGTGAGAGTAGGGTGTTGCCTATCGTCACTTTTATTCAGCATATATACAAACAAAATCATTAGTTACTGGCGACGAAAACCCCATGGCAGAATCAACATCAACATGGACACATTACTGTTTCCAGATGCCAAAAACGTTTTGCTGAATCAGAAGATGACCTGCAGAGATCGGTCTAAGGAACTCAAAGTCAAAGCAGTTCTCCATACTGTGCAAACCTACTGAACATCTTGAACATACCAGGTACTAAGGATGAAGACGGACCGGATCCCACGGAAAATCCTCAAATACCATCCCAGAGGCAGGAGAGATGTAGGAAGACCACCAAGAAGATGGATTGAGACTGTAACAGGCCGCCAGGCCTAATACCGGTCAGAAAGAAGAAGAAAAAGACGATTTTAAACGACAGTAGTTCATTCAGTAATGAGGAGCCTACTTGCAGACATCTTTAACAGTGATCCACGGGTTTTCACTTCGTACATCTCCATGCTCCCCTGTCTTCTTCCCTCCTCTTCACATCCACGTAATTTTCCTTGATGTTATCTATGGTCTAGTACTTCCTTCGTCATCTCACTCTCCTAGTTCTTCCAAGGCGTCCTTATCAAGCACTCCCCTCTCAGCAAGTGTCTAGTCCAGTTCTTCTTTCTTTGCCTTATGACTTGCAGTAGTTTCTTTACAATCACCAACCCTTTCCAACACTGCAACAATACTCACTTTTCCACCCAGCTTTTCCTTCCATTCAGCTCCACATCCACATCTCAAATATTTCTAACCTATTTTCATCCTCTCGCCTCAGTGTCCACGTGTCTTCCCCATACAGTGCTACACTCCATACGAAACATTTGGAAAGTATTTCCACAATGCTCTATCTAATATTCCAATTAATAATCGCCTCTTCCTATTCAACGCTTTCATCGCAACAGCAATGCAAGTTTTTACCTCTTCAGGGCAACTGTAGTCCTCTGTAACTATATTTCCAAGGTGTTTGAAGGCTCTTACTTGGCTGATATTAGCTTGTCCTATCTTCATATTTATCGATTTCCTTCTTTTACCAATCACCATACGTTTTTCTGTATTTATTGTTCTTTTGGTGTACGGAAGTGCTCCCGCCAAGTCGAGTCAAGCGGCACTGCCTACTCTTGCTACATGTTTCCAATGTTTGTTATGCATAGATATCAGCGATATTAACAAACACAATAAATTTTATTTCGTTACTGTTCTTAGTTCGGATGTAATTCGAATGCAAACTTCAGCGATTTTGTCACTGTCTGACTGACTGATGATCATCAAAACTCTAAGGTACTTCCCGTAGCCGTAGAAAGCTGAAATTTGGTACGCAGATAACATTATACCCCCATATTATAAGATAAGTCTGAAACATGTAAATTTCCATACATGTACCCCTTACCTAACCCTAAAGCGAAATCGCTTTTTACCCTAATAACTTTATATTCCTCAGATTTTTATTGTGGAGTGAGCTTCCTAAGTTTAACTAATGTATTAAATTTTACTTCTTTCCTTTCTTTACTTTCAAGTTATTAAAATTCAAAATTTTATTTCGACCACCACACCCCGTCAACAAAATTCCACTGTACTTCCAGTAATCCTGGAAACATGTAATTTGGTACAAATATATGGGTTCCTCCCTAAATCATAGGGAAAGATTAATATTGGTTTTTTCATCCGTATTTATTAAATTACAACCCCAAACATGAAAAATAGGGACGGTCGGCAGCTGGTAACAGGTCGTAGCAGAAACATGGTTAATAGAAGAAGCCAGAAACTTTACAAATTGTGGGGAAAAATAGGTTTGACCTGTTGCCAGGGTCAAGAGGAGATGAGGCCCATGTAGATGTAGGAGTAGGTAAGATGCAGCAGGCCTTTAGGAATAAGGGCGTGCAAGGCAAGAATAGGAAAAAAAAAGGTTCTGCTGCTAGGTAGTAGCCATGGGAGAGGTGTAGGCCCTCTTCTGCAGGATAAGATAGGTACAGGTTACCAGGTCACAAGTTTTTTCAATCCTAGTGCAACATTAGGTCAGGTAATAGAGGATATAGGTTCCCTTTGTAGGAGTTTCACTAAGGATGATAGAGTAGTGATAGTAGGAGGGGCTGGAAATAGTATTGATAGAAACATGAGTTATAGTATAGAGAGTGACCTGAGGAAGGTGGTGAAGGAGGCACAGCATACCAAGGTGGAGCACATGCAGGTCCTAAGACGCCATGACCGGCCACAATTGAACTCCGCTGTGAGGCGTGTAAATGTGGAAACGGAAGTGCTACTTGGGAAAGGCATTAGTTCCATGTTGGGGGTTGAGCCTGTCAACACCATAGGTAGGTGGGGTTTCACTAGGCACGGCCTACACCTAAATAGAAGGGGGAAGGGAGTACTTTCTGAGTTGTTAGCTAAAGCAGTGAGGGAGCCCATTTCCAGTGATGATGGGGTCAGGACTGTGCCTTTTTTAGGTTAGGGGCTGCTGGTGAAGGGATTGAAATAGATGGTCAAAGTGATACTGATTGCAGATTCACAATGGGAAAAGTCACAGATGTTAAAGAACTAGATGAAGTGGCTGAAACAATAACTGACTGGGGTAAAACTGGGAAAGAGGAGAAAAATGCTGAAAATATAAAGCCAGTAATAAGGGTGTTACTGGTCAACTGTAGCAATATAATGAACAAAGTAATCGAGTAGTGCCTGAAGGGGGTCGCACCGCCATCTTGGATTTTCCCCCTCCCCTCCCCCCGCCCGCGCACGTGCCGCCAGACCCCCCACGTCGCGCAGGTGTTCGCCAGGCCTCGCAGGCGGAAGCCATTAGTCATGTCAACACCTGTCAACAAGGCCATTAATTAGTCGTCTCCCCTTGTAGCCGGCCGCCGCGCCGCCGCGCGCAGCTGGAAGCCATTAATTATCGGGGACGCAAAGCGCTTCCCACGCTATCAAAGGCTCCCACGCCGCCGCGCACAGCTGCGTCACATTTATCATCGGGGGACGCACTGCGTTATCACGCAAAGCGCTTCCCACGCTATCAAAGGCTCCCACGCCGCCGCGTACAGCTGCGCCACACCCGGAAGCCATTAATTATCGGAGGGCGCCGTTTTCCCACGCCAAGCGCCGCCGCGTACATCCGGCACAGCTGCGCCACATTTATCATCGGGGACGCAATCTTCCCACGCCAAGCGTTCCCCTCGCGGCGCGGCAGCCGGAAGCCATTACTCAGTCGCGACCCCTCCCAGCTGCGCCACATTTATCATCGGGGACGCAGTCTTCCCACGCCAAGCGCCGCCACGTACATCTGGCGCGCAGGTGTGCGCTCAAGTCGCCGTGCACGTGTGCTGCAACTCCACCCGGCGTCAGTTTGCAGCCATGTCTCGTCTTGTGATGTTGTTCTCCTCTGTCTACCAACTCAACGCTGGTGATACGAAACGTTTGACGATAGGGTTATCGTCCAAACACGAGTTTGAACCTGTTGTTGTTCTGGAAAAAGTGGGACACAATAAAATTTTTAACATACTACGAATGGAACGTCCTGATCCAGGAATTGATTAGCATTACAGGATG